>OZ024906.1:39129640-39153233 GCA_964017125.1 Flabesymbios commensalis | reverse complement strand
ATTTGAATTAGATAATAGTATTAAGGGTGTTAGGGTGGTGTAAAAATCATGTGTCTTTATTTTTTTAATTATTGATCTTAAAGTGTCACTAAATCTAATAATATTTTGTGTGAAAATCGGGTGTTTTATTATATCTGACCTTTTCGCCTAAAGTGTCACTGAATCTAAAAAGAATATTGTTTTATTATGCGTGCTCTTCTGAACAATGTGTGTAACATTATCTTTAATGTTCTATATTATATGACTATCCGTATGTTACGTTGGTGTAAAAATGATGTTTTTAATTTTTTTTATTGGACTTACAGAGTAACTAAAACTAAAAATAATAATATGAATAATCGCCACCTGATCTTCCAAACATTTTGTTTTGTATCTCACTTAAAAAAGATACTATAAGGGTGTTACAGTAGTGTGAAAAACATGTGTTTTTATTTATTTTTTATTGAGCTTAAAGTGTCACTATATCTGATTTTTTTGTTCTGAGTGGTCTTCTGAGCACTGTGTGTAATATCATGTTTAATGTTCTATATTACATGACTATCTGATGTGCAGAAATATAATTATTTGGGTTAAACTGGTATAAAAATGATGTTTTTTCTCTTTTTTTTCTATGGGACTTAAAGTGTCACAAAAGCTCAAAAGAAAATTTGACACACTATTTTTTCTGTTTCGGATTTTTCTACTGAACATTTTGGTATGTAACATGATGAATTAACATTAAAATCTCACGGACTTCTGTTTAGCTACATATGCCCCTACACTATTAGGGAGGCCATGTCCACCCAAATCTCATATATAGGGCCTAGATATTGTCTGTTACTAATAGACTGGGACCAAAATTTCAAAAAGGCTTAGAAAACATTTTAGGGGGGACGGAATGTTAGGGGCTGTCATCCGGTTTAGACATTAGATATAGGTATTCCTGAACACGTTTTTGGTGGATGACATTAAATGTGACCTTTGTTCATGTAATTACACGAAAAACAAAATGGCCGTCATTTTTCAAGAAACAGATGAACTGTTAATTGTAATAAAACCTTTAAAATTAACAGGTTACCTACATGCCCACTGCATTATGAAGTAGAAATATGCCACTCAGCTTGAACGATACTCGGACCATCTGCAATATTTTAATCAGCAGGTGTTTTCATTTACGCTGTTATTTAGCCATATTTCAAGGTCAAAAGTTCAATTTCAAGGTCAAACATGATTTTTCAGCAAATAAAGCAAGGAAAAAGTGTGATACCTCATTTCAATGTGATTTTGAATGAAACATCCATTTACGGAATTATTTTGAGAATTGGAGGTCATCTTCAAGGTCAAAAGGTCAACCTCAAGGTTAAAAGTACGATTACGAAATAAAAATATTTTTAATATTGTGTTTTTGACTGGATAATTAATTCCTGGTATCATTTTGGTAATAGCTACATGTATACATTAAAGAGGACTTCGAATAATTAAAAAGAGGTATTACACTAGCTCCAAATTTTTTCTTGTTCTTGCTTCTTTGTTGACATTTGTTGAAAAATCAAATTTGATCTCTGACCTCTTTCATTTTGAATTGTGGTAAAATCAAAAGGAGAAATCTATCAAAAACGTCTGCCTGGTCTAAGTGTATCATTCCAGCCAAGTGGCATAATTCTACTTTAAAATGAAAGGAAGTAGTGGCTTTTTCGTCTGATTTTGACTGAATAATCCATTTCTGATAGGCTACTATTTTGATGATTGAAGACCATCTTCAAGGGCAAAATGTGAAATTCAAGGTCAAAAAAAGGAAAGTATAATTTTTAATAAATACAGCTAGGAACGTGTGTTATGACATTTTTTCGTGGGATTTTGACAGAAAAATCCATTTCTTCTAATATTTTGGTAATTTGAGTTCATCATGAAGGTCAAAAGGTCAATATCAATGTGAAATAAAACGACGGAAAATCTTTAACGGTCGATGAGGAAGTTTTAAAGGCCGATGAGAAGGCGTTAAAGGACAATGAGGAGGCATTAAAGGGCAACAAGGAGGCATGTTGAGTGGCATTCAAATATTTAGCTGATGTTATTTCAGACAATTCGGACAATCCACGTCGCCTATGGAAATCTATAAATACCATTCTGCATTTATTTCCAACACCTGCTCTACCAGAATTCACGGTAGTAAAATCACTTTGTGACCATTTCTCGAAATCTTTTGTAGATAAAAATGAAACTATTTGTTCTAAATTTGCAGATAAAGTGCGAAATAATCCATCAGTGCAAGAACCTGATGGCAAGTCCAAAATGAAAGTTTTTGTATGTGCGACAGAATATAAAATTAAAAAAGCTTATTTTGGGTTCATTGTCAACATCGTGTGATCTGAACCCCATTCCTACAAGTGTGCTGAAAAATTGTTTAACATACACGTAGGCCTACTAAGAACTCCCATCACTCATAAAATCAACATTTCAATTGAAACTAGTATATTTACTCAAAATTTCACAGATGCGCATGTAAGACCACCAGTTAAAAACATCTCTTCCTAAAACAAACTGAAAAATTACAGTCATGTATCCAACTTGAGTTTCACTTCCAAAATCTTACAAAATGTACAATGTAGTGGCCAATCATATGCAACCTCATATACACCATTAAAGTACACAATGACATCGTTGTCAGTATGGACAAGGGTGAAATTACAGCTCTGACACTGCTTGACTTGTCGGCTGCTATACCATTGACCATGCTATATTAACAAATAGACTCACGTATTGGTATCGAATATCTGGACAGCCTTAAATTTGTTTTTCTTCTCATTTGGAAAAAAAATAGGCAACACTTCATTAAGTCACACTTTCATTTGGAGTTCCACAGGGCTCCGTACTGGGACCACTGCTTTTTACCTTATACACTACACCACTCAGCGCTATAATCTCCAGTCTCGATATAAACCACCATCTTTGATAGCCAAATTTACATGTCCCTATCAGCCAAGGAATCTCTAGAGAAGTTGCAACATTGTTTATTTAGTATATCGGCTTGGGTGACTGAGTCCAAGCTGAAGCTTAATCCTGTCAAGACAGAATTTCTTCTCATTTGGTCCAAACTTCAGCGAGAAAATTCTTACATAATTGCCCGGGGGTACTGGGATGATTGCTAGTAGTAGTACTTTTCGCACCCATCCGCGGAGGGTCATTAGGGATCTGTTCCGTCTGTTGCATGCTGTACGGCATGGTATGGAAGCACTAGTCTACAACAATCATCCAATTTACTACTTCACTACTTGCATAATTTCCCATGCCTAATTCTAGGTTAAGGCACAAATTCATCTTTATCAGCCAAACAGTAACCTGAATTTTCAAAGTAGTCCATGCTTCTACTATATCAGCGACCTGCGTAAAATTCGAAAAAATCTGTCCTTAGCTCTTGCCAAACCAATTGCAGGGGCACTGGTCAGTAGCAAATTAATTTATTGTAATTCTCTCTTTCACGACATTCCATAAGAGAACATTGCTAGATTAGAACGTGTTCAGAACTGCTTTGCTAGAGTTGTAACCAAAGCTTCACGTTTTAGTCATTGTGTTCCTATACTAATACAATTTCACTGACTTCATGTCATATTTCGGATTCATTTTAAAATACGCACTATAACTTTACGAACACTATGAAAGAAAATCAACCTGAATATCTCACTGACTTAATTGTTTGGCCAGAATGCCCAAATTATCTACACTCCACAAAGTCAAATATTTTGTTCCCCTTAAAACTTAGACTGGGTTAAGAGCCTCTTGTTTGCAATTAAAGGCCTTCCCGTCACTCTTTAAAGCATCTTCTTTGCAATGAACGCCTTTCCATTGCCATTTAGCGCCTCCCCGTCACCTTTTAACACCTCTCCATCGATCTTTGACACCTCTCCATCGTCCTTTAATGCCTTCCATCGCCATTCAATGCCTATGTGGCACCTTTTACCAGCTCACATTACCCTTCAATGCTTCTGCGTCGACCTCTATAATTTTTTCTTCACCTTTTACTGCCTTCTCGTCACTCTTTAATGCCTCACCTTTGCCATTTAACGCCCATGTGTAGCCATTAACGCCTTCTCCTCGCCTTTAAATGCCTACCAATCACTATTTTATACTCCCCATCGTCTTTAACGGTTTGCCATCGTCATATAACGCTTCCTGGTCACCCTTTTTTTGCCTCCTCATCGACCTTCACAGCCTTGCCATTGCCATTTAACGCTTCCCCATCACCCTCTGACGTCTCTCTGTTACCATTTAGCGCTACTCCGTAGCTCTTTGGCAACACTCTTTGGCCTTTAACGCCTTCTCCTTGCCCATAAACGCCTACGCATCACCCTTCAACATACATCCATTGTTATTTAACGCTTCTTCGTTAACCTCCAACGCTGTTCCATAACCCTTTAATGCCTCCCCACCATCTCTTAACGGATCCGGTCACACTTTAACGTCTCTTTATCGCCCCTTAACGAATGCACTTTGCCCTTTAACGTGTCGTCATCGCCCTTTAGCACTTCGTTATTGACCTTTAACGCCCTTTAGTGCCTTCCCACCACCTTTTAACACATTTGGTCACACTTTAACGTCTCTTTATCGCCCCTTAACGACTGCACGTTGCCCATTAACGTGTCCTCATAGCCCTTTAACACTTCGTCATTGACCATTAACGCCTCGTCACTGCTGTTGAACCCCTTTCAGTCGCCCTTTAGCGCCTCTGGTTCTCCTTTTAGCGTTATGCCCCGTAACCCCATTGTCTCTTAATGCCTCCCTGTCGCATTTTAACGCCTCTACATCGAACTGTAACGCTTTTCAGTCTTCTGATCATTCCACTTTGAGCCTGTTTAATCAATGTCCTTGACCTTGCCTACCCATCACAATTCAGCTACTCCCCATCACCCTTTGGTGCTTTTCCATCGTCATTTACCGCTTCATCGTCACCATTTAATGCCTCCTCGTTGCCATCGCCATTTATTGCCTCCCCATCGCCCTTTAACGATTTGCCATCCCCATTTAACACATCTGCAGCGTCTTTACCGCCTCTCCATCGCCCTTTGATGCATCTCCATCGACCTTTAACACATTTTCTTCGCCCTTTAACACTTTCCCATCGCCCTCTGACGTCTCTCTGTTGCCATTTAACGCTTCTCTGTAGCGAAATAGCGACACTCTGTGGCCTATAGCGCCTTCTCCTCACCCATAAACGCCTACGCATCACCTATTAGCGCCTCCCCTTCACTCGGTAACATACTTCTATTGTTATTTAACGCTTCCTCATTGCCCTCTAGCCCTGTTTTATTGTCTTTTAATGCCTCCCTGCCACCTTTTATTGCATCTGATTGCATTTTAACGTCTCTTCATTGCCCCTTAACGCCTATACACGTTTTCCTTTAACGTATCCTCATTTTCCATCAACACCTCGTCATTGTCCTTCAAGGCCTCAGCAGATCTGGCCAATTGTCACTATGTAGCGGATCAGAGCGACAGACAAGGTCAAAACGCACCAAAGGGTTATATTGCGCGAAAAGAAATGACGCCAGAAATCGCCCACATCAATTAAACTGCTACTAATCGTATTTCTTAAAAATCATTTTTTTTTAAACTTTGACATTAAAATTAACCTTTGACCTAGATGATGACCTTGTGACCTTGACGATGGCCTTGAATTATCAAAGTAATAACATTGAATTTTCCAGTTCAATGTAGACGAAAAAGAGGTATTGCACTTGTTCCTAGCTTGACTTGTTGAAAAAAATCATATTTGACCTTGAAATTGACCTTTTGACCTTGAATTATTGAAAAATAAAAGCAGGAATCGAAACATTCGAAGGCTTAATATATTCCACACCTGGTAGAAATATCTTTTCTGCCAAGTTGCACAATTCTACTAAAAAATGTAGTTAACTTGCCTATTATCAGATTATATAGAGGTTTTTTTTAAATAGCAACTTTGAAAAATGGCGGCCATTTTGTTTTTCATGTAATTCCATAAAAAAGGGTTAAATTTAATGTCATCCACCAAAAAAGTATTCAGGAATACCCATAGTTAATGTTTAAAATGGATGACAGCCCCTAACATTCCGTCCCCCCTAATGATAAAAATCACAATTTTGGTCCCAGTCTATAAGTCAAGTTGTCTCACTTCTACATGTGAAAAGGATACTCCGCTCACTCGTCAGCCAACTTTACAACGTTTACATGTTACAAGTTTGCTCTGAAAATTCCAAGGCGGGGGGAGCAGCTGCCCCCCCCCCAAAGGCTATGACCCTGTGTACCAACATTAAACAACATTGGGGCGATGTCTCTTACAAGCTTGGAAGGCTTAGGCCTACATTATATAAGAATAGGTATGCCTACATATGTAGTCGTATACGAATATTAAGCGCAGGCACACGATACAGCATGGCTACCATAATTTGACTGCTTAAATATCATTATAAGTGGGGCACCATTTATTATAAGGGGGCGGTGGAGTTTTTTCATAATTGAACACCACACTAGCCCAGAGTAATCCTACGAACAATATTAAAATAGCCTCATTTTATTAAAATTCTGACGCAAAGAGCGCAACATTTCAATTGATAACAATTAGGTGGTAATGTTCAGAGCAGATTAATAACAGAAAACTGTTGTGGACATTTAATACTGCGCATTATGATTTTACACTGATTTTTTTCTGCCGAAAATTGACAACATGTCATCTGAAAGAAACGTCTACATTTGCTTTACAAAATTATCATAATCACTTCTAGTGCTGCGTCGGCCTATTTGCGTGAAAAACAGAAGCAGAACAGAAACATCGTTGGTGGGTGAAAGCGCTGTTAAATAATTCAAAGAAACAGTATGGCAGTATCATTTATATTTTAGTGATGGAACTCAAATTGGATCACAACAATTTTCACAGATATTTTAGGATGTACTTTTCCTTTCCGCATGTTGTGAGCCTGACAATTTTTGAGATTAAGGTGTTGTCGCTGGTATTGTAGACATAGATAGTCACTAGTTTCACTGTGAAGTGTATCCAGTAGCCTAGGTCTAGATGCACATGTGCAGCTTGACTACTTTTATGGACTGAAAAAAGGACATGGGTTTTGGCGCGACCACAACACGTGTAGACTATTATTGGGAAATACCTCAAGAATGACGTCATATCTTCAGATTTCCCCATCCGTATTCCGTCCGTATCCGTCGAAAATCGCTACATGGAGCGATCGGAAAATAGACGGATAGGATACGGATGCAATACGGATGACATACGGACACATGGAAATGAACTTTCTGTTTCATTATGAAAACGATATTTATTTATTACGGATGGAATACGGACGGAATACGGATACGGATGGAATACGGACACATGGAAACGTAGCTTTAACAATCTTGTATATACATGTACATATATCTCTCTCATTTCTATGACAAATAAGTCTGTAATGATTTTTCTTCATGTCAATAAAATATCCGTCTGTCTGTCTCTGTTGTCGGCTTAGTGGGTCTAGATGCTATACAACGCTGACCCAGCATTAAACAAGTATAACATGTACATATATCTCTCTCTTTTCTATGACAAATAAGTCTGTAATGATTTTTCTTCATGTCCATAAAATATCCGTCTGTCTGTCTCTGTTGTCGGCTTAGTTGGTCTAGATGCTATACAACGCTGACCCAGCATTAAACAAGTATAACAATGTATCAGCATATAATATTATTTGCTTTATATACTTGCTTTGGTTGTTTAATATTATACAGGCATGCCATACTGCGGGCAGCAATTGAAATAATATCAGCCAGTGTTTGTTCAATGGTGAACCAACAGGACAGACTGTGGGGGAGCCAAGAGGTGACTGAGAGGTAGCGTGCTCGGTCTGAGACCGTCAGGGCTCGAATTTCGAATCCTGTGTCTGGAGGGCAGTGCCATGTCATTCATATCTTACCATCCTCACAGAACAGGACGAACAAAATGTTATGCGTTCTGGGCTCTTGCCTTAATTTCCTTTGATCTTCATTTTTAAAAACTCTGAGAGCCTGGCTCGCCGTTGTTTTTCTAATATAACTTATTGGATTTTTTGAATATAAGTAAAACATGATTGCTACTGTCGAGATATTTGTGGACCTTTGTCCTGTTTAATCTTGAATAATAAAAACATTTATTGGCACTAAAAGTGTAATTACATTACAACCCCGGGATTATAACATAACTTGTCCATGGCTTGTATTCAAAGATGGTCGATTATTCTTTACACGAACCATCGTTGCTCCTAGACACCAGGTTTTATTATAATAAAAATGTATTTGACAGTGTATTTTAAAAGTTTTTTTTTCCAAAAGACTATGCATGGTAGCATCCGCAAAAAGTCAAAGTTCAGAAGAAAGACATAGTGCTGCAGCAATCAAACAAAAAGTGCAGTATTTTTTGAGCAACCCAAACTCAGATAGTAACAAGATGCATCCTATACCAAATTAAAGGTATGAATCTCAGGAATATGAATATTGGAGATGCCAATGCGGTAAAGTTGGACAAAATTGGTGAGCTAACCCTTTCCGTACCATGGTGAAACATTCAAAGATGATACAAAAATATCATGGGTCGTTCTTCAGGGACTAATAACATATTTATGCGTATTAATGTTTCGGCAAAAAAAATGTTTTTCATGCCATTAAAATAATAAATCAGAAAAAATAAAATAGACGACTCTTTAAGTCCTAGGGATCAAAATGAAAATATTTTTTTCTATAACAATTTTTATCTTTTATTACCTATTTTTGATTGGGTGACATGTTTGGCAAAATGGATTTAAATTCAAAAGTAATGTACTTTATTACCAATTTTGTATACATAATAACCCTTTTAATGCTAGTGAACATAGGCTTACTGTGATAATGCGAACATAATCAGCTGCTATGATGATTAGTTCTGGTTAAGTTCATTACAAAAAATTATGTTGTCCTACATTTTGAATATTCCTCAATGTTTACGTAATACTAAATAAATGTATCCTATGCCACCCTGTATACCAATATAAAGGTATGCATATGATAAATATAAATAATGGGGATACCAATGCTTTAAATTTGGACAAAATTGTTGAGCCAACCCTTTCTGTACTATGGTAAAACATTTAAAATGTTACAAAAATATCATGGGCCGTTCGTCTGGGACTGATATACATTATGTATATTCATATTTTAGCTCTTTGCGATTATTATAATTTAATTAGAAAAACTAAAATAGTTGACCCTTCAGGTCCTAGGAATCAAAATGCAAATATATTGCTTTCTAGGACAATAATGGTTATCTCCTATTATCTATTTTAGATTGTGTGACATATTTGAAAAAATAGATATAAATATTATCTACGTAATTGCTAATTTTGTACACAGAAAAACCCTTTCAATGCTACTGAACATATTGCTTCTGTACGTGATACTACGAACATAATCAATAGTTGATTTTTGTAATAATGATTACCTCCATTTAAATTCATATAAGATTTAAATATGTGTTACATTTGATATACGCCTCACTATGTATGGAAATAGAAAAGTGTACGTATCAAATGGATTTTTGTCTAAGCATACCCCAAGACACACGTAGGCATATAGGCTACTAACATATGCCGCCTATACATTGACTATAAGCTTGCTTCGCTGGTAGAAAATGGTATACATGTATTTTGTCAATTAATATTGGTACAATCACACACAGATTCACGAATATATTTCTAATTTGGTTATATACCTATCTTTATACAGTGATACATGTATATATTTTTCAGCAGGAGGAAAAAGTTGGTTATTTTGCGTGCACCACCTTAAAATTATTGCTAGATCCGCCCATTATGCATTCTACATTACTTAATTGATGTACTGTCGGCTATGTTATTAAATATATACTGTAAGAGTAAAAATACTTCCAATGGTCTTAGGCCCACCATATAGGTATTCAAATGAATCAGAAATAGCTTTAGAACTAAGACATTTGTGATGATTTCAAATTGAAATAAACCTTTCGGCCTCCATGATCTATACAAAATTAATTCAGCGCTTTAAGGGTTAAGGTGTTAAATCAGGGATGCAAATTCGTACTAGCCCGTTTGTAAGGGCTAGTGGATTTTCCTTAGACATGTATGGTAAATGAGATAAGGGCTACTTGAATTTCACTCTGGGCTAGTAATACTTATAGTTAAATTTGTACCCCTGTCAACATGTCTATAGCCGTTTTCAACCTCTTTATTTGTTCTTCAAACAGCATAATTTTAAGGTAAATCAGCATTTAATTTTCTATATTGGCATGCTTGTTTCAATTTGTACATGTATACAAATTACATGTACATGTATGTTACCGTATATATTATATGTAATATATATATAGATGTAATTTTTGCCCGCTTTAATTCGTGTGAGGCTCAATATAAAGTGGATGAAAAAAATAATTGATGACTTTAAAATATTAAGAACTTCAAGGTTAATGCATTTTTCTACGGTTTGTAAACGATGTAATTGATAATTACCTATTCAGCATGTTAAACTTGTACTTGTACATGTTACATGTAGTTTAATGCTGGACCACCCGCTGCAACGTTGGCCCAGTATATACCAGGTTATTATGAGGACAGTGCAGGCTGTATATTTGTGATGTAGGTGAATCGTTGGATTATATGCCATTACCCATTCTATAGTATATAGATCTGTTGCTGATAATAATGCTTCATAATTATTTCAGCCAGGTTGCGCAGATCAACTATATGCACCATGCACAACTTGTATCAGTGGAGATTCATGCTTCAATATTACATGACGTGGGCTCACATATGTGTGCTTTATACAGTATCCGGTATTACCTGATTACAGCACATGTTCTACATTCCATTCACTTCATCTATTTTAACACCCACCTATTTCCATTCATTTCATCCACCTAGATATATTTGAATTGCTGCCTCAATTCTCAACTCAACATGAATGAAAATAACCTTATTTTCAAACATAATGTTCGATATCTGAAATGAAATTGAAAGTGCAAACCGTCATATTGTGGTGGATTACATGTCGGCCACTGTACCAGGTCATTATTGCGCCCCAAGTTGATGCATAGTCGGACGAGGGAGCTTAAAATTAATGGACTGGGTGATGATGAAGCCTATACATAAGAAATAAACTGCCGTAAAAAACAATGCGCCTTAGCCTATACATATATATACATGATGTACATAAATTATATGTAGGCTGAGGCGCATTGTTTTTGAAAGCAATATCTTTGTGTGTTTTTTTATTGTGGCCAATACATGTTCATTGTCAGGATCAGATATCGTTTAGTTATATTGCGTCATGACGTGGTTGCTAGCCATAAACACATTAATATGATCATTTAGTTCTGAACGATTGTTGTTGTATTAACCATCTAGGCACGGGCTGTTGTATCAGCGTCGTATCAACGTCGTGCGTGTTTGGTATCAATATTACAGCCTTCATCTGGTCATACTGGGTTTTAAATAGGCCTACACCTTGTAACGTTCGCTCACTTCATTCTTCCGTGATTACGTAAGGGAGAAAACGCTGTTCAAGCGTGTACAGTCACGTTTTAACATGTTTAATATACATTTAGATTAAGTTTCGCGTAACATTTCCGTGTAATGCCTTGGTATACATAATATGAACACAGACAAATGCAACCCCTTGTGGCGGTTTTACTAAATCATACACGAGTCCCGCAGCGGTACCTTTAACTGCCTCTGATTCTCAGAAAGCTGCGTATCGATCGAGCTTATAACCAGGGACCAGCTGGTAGACTGGCGAGCGGCGGCGGCAGAGGTCCGCAGAGGGTCTGATCCCCGTGATCCGGTCTGGAAAGGAATGCCCAGAAGAAACCACCACCATATCATTAACAATAGACAGGCGGTCTCCACATAATATACATTCTGATAGATGTATTACTTCTTGTCACATCTTACTTGTCAAACATCTTCGTCGTTTACATTGAGCCGCAGTTGTTCTAATGTTGTTTAACTTCCCCTGTTTGAGATTTAGGCCTCATGTTAACAATATCTCAAAAGAAAACATTCAAGCAATATATTTTATTTTTAAACGCTCTTAAATATATATTTTTCATATCCCAAAAAGTATAGGCTGAACTTCACTTGTATTGACCACCATTATACGTGTGCGTGTTTTGGTGAAGTTAACTGTCTTGGCTGGGAACTAAACTGTCTGGACAGAATTAAAAAAATATTCATGTCCTAATTATTTTATATCAGTTTTGAACTGTTAAGAAAGTATTCTCACAGTTGCCAGCGGGACTTATAATTATTTAATTAGAAAATTCAAACAATATATATAGTCTATATGTGTACATGATTGTATATTATACAATGTTCAATACTCTGATGGATCTACCACAATCGTGTAACAGACGTGTTTAGCACTCAGCCTATTCGGCCGAAGGCTATTGTCGTCCCAAGGGCGTATGTCTGTCCGTCTGCATGTCAGCTTTCCTTTGACTCGCGTGTTTTTGTTAAATTGTTCTTTAAGTTGGGCAATGTGTTTATCACACAAACCTGCCGTACGAGTTCGAAAATGGCATCGATCAGATTCGAAATAGCGCAGTAGACTCGCAGGTTTGTATTCGATTCTTCTAAAAGTGTTTACCATATATACAAGCCCGCGTAAATGGCATGGATCACATTTAAAATGCCACCGCTTAGACTAAACAGCTTTTCCTCTTAAACACGATTTATTTGCGGATTTTCATTAAAATTTTCTGAAACTTTACACACAAGCTCACCCTACAAATTTGCAGGGCATATGTCTAAAAATGACACGGCCCCGGGTCATATTCAATTTTGAAAATGGCCGACACTGACTTTTTTTCATTTTTCCTTGTAAGTGTTTCCGGCTTCTTAACAATTTTCAATAAATAAACGAGGTATTTGGCGCTTATATGGCTATTTCCATCTCTGATGGCAAATTTTAACTGTTTTCATTCAACTATATACTAATTCCGTGACGTCCAGAAATTGTCGTTTCGGCCCTATCGACAGAATAATTACCCTCACTAGTTCAATAATATATTTTAATCACTAGTTTAATACTCACAACTTCATTACGTGACAGAATGATGATTTCAATGCAATACAAAAAGTTAAAATGACATCATGATCCTAAGTGAAAATTATTTTGATAATTATTATTCATGTCAAGAGCGATACTGTGATCGATCACTTTTCACACGTGAAAGTCGTCTGATTGGACATATTTTCGTCTCAGTGATAACGTAAAGGTGAATTCCGTTTATTCACAAGACTGTTCTGTCAGTAGCCACAGCCTGTAGAATTATATGGGCGCTATAGAATCAAATAGACATGATATTTTAGTTATATCGATTTTGCTCGTGTAAGGCCCTTTTCTGAATGCGGGTGTCTATTACTGAAGGTCACAGCAAACGTGATGCACTTTACCGTATTATTGGAGTTAAATGTCAGACGCTGTCGCGACATTAATCCTACATTTGACTTATCCCAGCAAGCACAAAACATTTGTATAACATTTATACAACGTTGGCACAACGTCGAAGATACCGCGTATATAGCAGCGGTTTAGTGGTATCGATTGAACTTGATGTCCGCAAATTTCTATTGGGGCCTGATCAGATTGTAAAGTTCTCGGCCCTTTAATATAAAGATCTTGGCCCTTTTACCACTACGTTCTGGGCTTGTCCAGGTCCCCCAAACTCGTGGGTAGGCTGCGTTGGGTGAGAGAATAAAACAACACTCTTTTCTGGATCAAAAATGAAAACTACTAACTGAAATTTTATTGTGGTCTCGTACATAATATAGTATCTGCGTATCCGGCCTACTATCGGACCAGCTGCGCTTAACATAACTCGCAATAATTTACGTTTGGTAAAACATAATGTCATTTAGTGTAATGTCTTAGGGTCGGCAAACATACTCATATATTTTCTTGATTATTCTGTGGATTTATTACACCTGCCACTGAGGCCTGGCTTTGTTACAACGACTCAATAATCTCCATTTTCCTTTTTATGAGTTTGTCGTTTCTTTAGATCCAACATGTCGTTCACAGTAAATATACAGTCTGATATAACATCGTATATATATTATATATTGATACATTTGTATATATATATAGTTACTACTTCCCGTAGGCTAGGTGTTCTTATTAATATAGTTACCAAATATCATAATGTTCTTTCTACTTAACCAGTCCAGAGAGGGTTTTTTTTAGTCCCTCGTATAATTCAGATAATTTTTGTTATGTAAGGTTCTTAACAGTCATTGCGTACCCGTGATATACTTTAACACCTAGAGTTAACACCTAGCGTACTGGAGTGTGGCAAACAGATTACTCAGTCCATTATTAATATAAGCCGCGGCTAATAGCTGTCTGTCTGGGGATTAATAACACTCACGGCTTGTGCCCAACTTATCCGCTGCCTGGCCTGGCTTTTAACCAATTAGTTATTTTTATGGATATTTTAATAAAACCGTTAGAACCAGACTAAACCTATTTGGAGGACGAATATATTTTTCACGCCTGGCACTTATGCCGTCAGTACGGGATATCCCACTAGAAACGGGATATCCAGATATCCTGACACGCAGTATCAGTGCAATGTGCGCGTGTCACAGAAACCAGCCGAAACAATCAACCCTTCTTTCCCAGGGCTTAACCTGCTGTAATTTTTGTTTATATTAGATCGGAATATTTTACAAGATGATAGTAGCTGATGTTGCGCCTCGTTGACTCTCACCCAGTTGAGCATGGTGAGCAGTCTTCAGTGTTGTCACAGCTGGGAGCCGCTCTCTGTATGCTGTAACCTGCACTGATAGAGGCTGATTAGCTGATCTCGTCATGTGACAGGTCATGTCCCATTTTCATTGGGTAGAGCACTGTACCCTTACAGTTTGAGAGGCGTGAAGCCTGGCCTCCAGATGAAAATAATATGTTACCTCAGGCTTCATTGAATAGGTCGGATGATGGGTAGCTGATGATTGACACTATGTATTCATTTGTAAGATTGTCATGGTTATAATATAGGATGAGCCTTCTGAATGTCTGCTATTAAAACATTGTTCATAATATTGTCTGATCACTATGCCTGGGGGCTGAAGTAGAACTGCTGCGCGAAGACGTTGAACCCGTTCTGGGCGTGGGTTACTCCCATGCCATGTCAGGGTCTACTATACACAGCTTCTCCCGATTCGGCACATATGTTTACTTATCAGCTCACACACAATAAGTTTCCATACTCAGATCAGTTATGCAATGTTCTGAAGATACAATATAGTTCTGTATTTTTTTTTTCTTTCTGTATTTGCTAAACGTCTTTTATAGTGTCAATCATGAATACATACATGTTGAGGCTTCTCCGTAGGTTACAAAGCAGTATTGCTCCGCCTCACAGCTCGTCCCTCATGCCACGTCTCACTCCTGGAGTCATTCTTACTGACAGGTTGGCATGTCAGGTGTGTCAGAAAGCTGACGGTCCATGCGACATCCTCTTCTATGTTGAATTTAGAATTTTTGAAAGTTCAACAGTCTAAATTTAATATTTATATTTTAAGTTATTGGTATTTTTCTCTCACCCATGCTAAGGCCTTCATCCGCCAGCTAGCTCGCCACTGTAAAGTTCTCGGCCCTTTAATATAAAGATCTTGGCCCTTTTACCACTACGTTCTGGGCTTGTCCAGGTCCCCCAAACTCGTGGGTAGGCTGCGTTGGGTGAGAGAATAAAACAACACTCTTTTCTGGATCAAAAATGAAAACTACTAACTGAAATTTTATTGTGGTCTCGTACATAATATAGTATCTGCGTATCCGGCCTACTATCGGACCAGCTGCGCTTAACATAACTCGCAATAATTTACGTTTGGTAAAACATAATGTCATTCAGTGTAATGTCTTAGGGTCGGCAAACATACTCATATATTTTCTTGATTATTCTGTGGATTTATTACACCTGCCACTGAGGCCTGGCTTTGTTACAACGACTCAATAATCTCCATTTTCCTTTTTATGAGTTTGTCGTTTCTTTAGATCCAACATGTCGTTCACAGTAAATATACAGTCTGATATAACATCGTATATATATTATATATTGATACATTTGTATATATATATAGTTACTACTTCCCGTAGGCTAGGTGTTCTTATTAATATAGTTACCAAATATCATAATGTTCTTTCTACTTAACCAGTCCAGAGAGGGTTTTTTTTAGTCCCTCGTATAATTCAGATAATTTTTGTTATGTAAGGTTCTTAACAGTCATTGCGTACCCGTGATATACTTTAACACCTAGAGTTAACACCTAGCGTACTGGAGTGTGGCAAACAGATTACTCAGTCCATTATTAATATAAGCCGCGGCTAATAGCTGTCTGTCTGGGGATTAATAATACTCACGGCTTGTGCCCAACTTATCCGCTGCCTGGCCTGGCTTTTAACCAATTAGTTATTTTTATGGATATTTTAATAAAACCGTTAGAACCAGACTAAACCTATTTGGAGGACGAATATATTTTTCACGCCTGGCACTTATGCCGTCAGTACGGGATATCCCACTAGAAACGGGATATCCAAATATCCTGACACGCAGTATCAGTGCAATGTGCGCGTGTCACAGAAACCAGCCGAAACAATCAACCCTTCTTTCCCAGGGCTTAACCTGCTGTAATTTTTGTTTATATTAGATCGGAATATTTTACAAGATGATAGTAGCTGATGTTGCGCCTCGTTGACTCTCACCCAGTTGAGCATGGTGAGCAGTCTTCAGTGTTGTCACAGCTGGGAGCCGCTCTCTGTATGCTGTAACCTGCACTGATAGAGGCTGCCCTGCAAATTCAAACAGCGGTAACTCCTTGTTGTCCTAGAAACCAGTTACTGCTGTCCGCTTTTTCAAAGTCAAACAGTCCCAGCAAACACAAAACATTTCTATAACATTTGTACGACGTCGGCCCAAAGTCTACGACGTTGGTCCAACATTGTACAAATGTTATACAAAAGTTTTGTGTTTGCTGGGGTAGTTAGTGGTTACTGCTTGCTATTCAAGTGAACAGTTACTGCTGTCTGCCTTCACAGGGCAACATAGCCCTCCATGGCGTACTGATGATACCTGATCAATAAAAGTGACCGCCACTACATTAATCTCTGTCCTGTCTGGTGCAGATTTCTTTTTAGAGGAATTCTTGCTATTCTGCTAAAGTTTAAGCTGATTGCACCGTTCCACAGAGCACTGTGCTGCCTGTTCCGACCAGACACAGACTGCACGCGTGTAGCAAAATGCGGACAGCCTAGCTCCACACAGGTGTCTGTCTACACCCACCCCTCCGCCACCATAATATTCTCGCCAGCCGATCAGGGTACTTTTAGCAAGACAGCCGGCCAATAACAAGCTTACTACAATACTTGAAATTGAGAGCGGGGGACATATGACGTCAACCATCTGCACATTTTAACATGCGAAGGAGCAGTGTCTAGGGTGAGC
The DNA here is from genome assembly GCA_964017125.1 of Flabesymbios commensalis. Classification (NCBI taxonomy): domain Eukaryota; kingdom Metazoa; phylum Annelida; class Polychaeta; order Terebellida; family Flabelligeridae; genus Flabesymbios; species Flabesymbios commensalis. The sequence continues at coordinate 39,135,745 of OZ024906.1, read as the reverse complement.
AGTGTAATTGCACTGTATACATATTCCTGGCAAACGTGTACAAGACGTTGAGTCAATTTTGATTTGATGTTTCAACATTGTGTCAATGTCTTCTGTTCGCTGTGTTGTTCATGGATGTTACTTGTACATCGCTGCCTCCATAATATTATATCCCAGCAAACACGGGACGTTTAGACAATGTTGTTTTGATGTTGGGCCAGCGTCATAGACGTTGGGCAAGCATAAAAAACCACTTGTTTCAGCGTCTTTAAGTGTTCACTGGGATACTTCAAATGTCAGCATCTGCCAGCGCGAACACAAAAAATGTTTACCAGTTCTTGACAGATGCATCACTTGAAATTAATGGACTTGAAATATTGAAAGCGGCACGATATTGTTTTTTTCTCCATCTGTTGCAAATACATCACTCAATATACATATATATGTACATTATGGTATTGGGCTTCCAACATTTTATCACTAAGCTATGGGCACGGGAATTCAAATGATCAATGACATTCTATTAGTTTGGCTGATCAGCAGCTTTATATAATTATACGTGCACCAATATAACCGTTATTTGTCCGTTGTCCCACTAATCTGAACTACATGCAGCGGTCAACCCCTTTGTGTTATTCCCAGCGATCACCACACGTTCTGCCAATGTTGGTTCACTGTATGGTCAGCGTCGCAGACGGTGCGGAAGCTATAACCCTTAAAGCGCTGAAATATTTTTCTATAAACTACGGCCATTATAAATATTTTCATTCTTTCAGTGCGGGAATTGTCTTTATACGTCAGATTCTGACGCATAAAGACATTTCCGCGCTCGGAAGGATGGGAGGATGTACAGTGTTTTGTGTACTATCATCTATGTTATTGTTATTACTAATAATAATTGATAATGTTGGTAGATTTTGCACACGATAAATCAATGATAAATTATGTTTTAACACGCGAAAGACGCCAATATATAGATACAGTGTAAACTGAACAACCTGACAACTGGACTACTAGTAAACGGTACACTATAATTTGTATGCTTAAAACAAATGGCACCTGACTTTTTGCTGATTAGGCATACCTTCCATTGTTATGCTTGTGGGGAGGGCTTAAAAAAATTCTCAATGTGTCTTTGGATTACAAATTTGCACGAGTTGCAATGATTATTTCCGCGGCGCAATGACTCCCGCGGATCAACTTGATAATGAGATTATTCGGAAATTGGATGATGGTATGACTGAACAAGAATCTGCATTAGTTCTGTAAAGTAGTACCGTGTATACCGTTCGAGCGCCATCTTAATTGTTTTTATCTTTTCACACACTTGAAGTTGCCTCTCTGTATACCGTGACCCACAACTTCAAGTAGGTAACATTTGTCGTATTTTTCGAATTATTGCTGAATAATCACAACTTCCAATCCTAAGAAGCCTTACTAGTATTCGATATGATTAAAGCCGTGGTTTGGGGCAGGGATATTATGGCTGTTCAGTATTATACGCAAGTGAAGCAGTTATTCACTTTTGGCTTTGCAGATTGACATCACGTACTCGTTAGTGATCGAGTGACTATAAACTATTTTTGAAAATCATGGTAATATCACGACAGAAAGAAGCCCAAAGTCGGCCTATTATTCTTATCTGAAAAACCAAAAGGCTATAATTGCTTACTAGAAAAGTAAGCTGTTAGTTACTGCCCTTCGGCTTTATTGAGCATTACTGCTGTCTCATCGCATAATCTACTTCACTTACCATCTATAGGAGCAGTCGGTGTCGGCGGGGCTAGCTACTGATTAGTTGGATGTGCCAACTCATTAGCTAAATCGATAGTATCCTGTGGACAGTGGAGTGTGGACACGTTTTGTGTTACGCAATCTGTCTTTAGACTCTCAGACAGTGTGATCAGTATATGATCAATGTTGGTCAGCAGATGTTAAAGCGATCAATTAATTAATTTATTCATTTGCATGCAAAATAGTACAGTTGCAGTTTATGTGCAAGAAAATACACATATATTATAAAAAATCAATGAAAATACACGTAGCATAACTTAGTAAAGTAATTGTGTGTATATTATTTTGCATGCGAGAATGTGTGATAGACAGAATATATGCCCAGTAATTCCACGGCACCCCTGTTGGTTTAAACATTATGAACATTAGAACATTCATAACCAAGGCTCAATTGCTTCCACTACTCGTCGCATCCAATATATCTACATATATGCAAAATATATGCCTAGCCTCTTGTTGCTTATGGAAAGACTACCCGATTATGTTACTGATGCATTCTCGCAAAATCAGTTTGTAGCAAAGCAATCAGCTGGGAAATTTAACAATATGTGGATTGATTATGTCCTTGAGGCTACAGAGAATAAATAGTTAAAAGGGTCTGGTGGTATCATAGGTCTAACACAAAGAGGAACAGCCCTTACGAGGTGTTTTTTGGCTGGCCGGTGATTTCAAGATATTCAACAAACATGAATCAGTTTGCAAGCCGAAATACCAGCATGACCATGTAACCCAACATCACAGCACATCAAGGTCTGCAATCGAACGCTGAAATTCAGATGTGGCAAAGAATAATATGTTTGAGGCGGGGTCCAGCATTAACCCAGGTGTCTGGATCACCCGAAGGACTTGTAAATTTTGCATCAGCGCCTCTGTATATTCAGATTAGTCTCACTGGCGCTCTTGACAAAGGTGAATCCCTTTCCGAAAAGTTTGTAAAGGATCTACTAGTGAACAGTGATGAAGCATCCAACCTGAAAAATGACACAATGACCAGACCAAACATCAAAACAATGTCAGATATGAATAAAACTGTTAAAGTAGGTCCTACATGGAAGAAATATTTCTGTTCCTGGGGAAGTGATGTATTTCAGATTATTGTCAATAAACGCCAAAAAGAATGTAGGCCTACCTCTGGAGAGAGTAATGTCATATGACATTGCTGCTGTGCCGCTAAGATTATTAAGTGATGAGGGATCAATGCTTGCATGCAAAAAGTCAATCTTTATGAAAAAGTTGGAAAGCCTAATCCCATGTAATTCAATCACATCAGTCAATGGTGCAGATGCAGTGATCATTGATGCTAATTCAACGTTCCATATGCTCCAGTCACCGTGTGATGAAATAAGTATTATAACATATACATCAATGGCAGAGTCATTCGATGCTATACGGTATACACAGTGAAGTGTCAATGGCGTTTGTCAGCAAAATGTATGGACATTAATAAACCTCATTGAATGCACTTAGGTGTACAATTTCTACATCTAAAGAAAGACAGATTAATGGCAGAAAACTGCCCCCCCCCCCACCCCAACCACAGAGAATATTTTCAATCCTCACCTTCTTCGTACCATTTACCAGCTCTTTATTTGAAAGCAGGGCCATATTTCCATGATGTATCTTCCAGATCCAGTTCAATTAGGCTACGAGAAAGACTTTCAAAGACTGAATTACTGAATAACTTTGCATGAGAATGCCCAGAAAGTGCCTGCATCTCAGTTGTGCAGTGCAAACGTGTAGCTAATGAACAGTCTTGTACTGCAGCTTGTGGGTGTGATGCAGCTTTACCTGGCAGCTTTGGGGTGCACCAATCCCTTCACACTTGAAGCTCTGTGGAGGGACAATGATAGCAATAAAGAATAATTATGATAATAAGACTGAATAGTTCTGAGTAATACATACGTGTATTAATAATGCTAAATTCTCTATATAGCTAATTGCCTTGATTGTATTGATTTAAAACAAAATGTTTCTCATTATTATTCAATTTGATTCCTTGTCAATATTTTTGCATCTAGGACTTGAAGGGTTAATAATTGAAGACAAAATTATCAACATAACATGATATTTTAAAATTACATGGCTGTAGAGTCCCTAATGAGAGGATTATTGCCCCCATAAAAAATGTTGTTGTGTTCCTTTAACACTTTTGGTATAATTGGCTATTTCAATTATCTACAAATGTAGGTATGTAGCACGTAAAGTGTTAATAATTGAAAACATGTTATCAACCTCCAAAAATATTATATAAATACATAACCGAATTATAAAAATATATATTGTATGAAAAAATAACGCTCCCATAATTTTGCTGCGTTCACTTAATCTCCAATGCCTAGCTCTGGTATTTAAAGGGTTAATAATTAGCAAATTTGCTAGGTTATTATAGTAGAATAAAAATACACTATCGATGCTTAATATATAATACAGATGTATAAATTACAGACCTTAATACACGTGATACGATGCTCATATGTTATTTTAGTAATATTTCTAAAGTGTTTTACCATGGTATGGAAAGGGTTAGCTCACCAATTTTGTCCAAACTTAACGTAATACCCCAATTTCGAGCACTAATACCAGGCGGTCATAAACTCAGAAAATTCATGAACCAGGGCTAGTTCATGAACGATCATGAATCAGATAGCTCATGAACATTTATGACCTTCATTAAATGTGTTCATGAACTATTCACGAATGTTCCTGAATAACAAATGTATTGTTCATGAAATTCATGAAGTTTCAACTTAAAGTTCCCGAGCCTTGTTCATGAAATTGAGGTTGTTCACGAGCGACCAGGTGGTTCAATAATGAACCAGATAAGTCAGCAACACTTAAACTAGGTTCATGATGTTCACAAACTAAGTTCATGTTGATGTTCATGAATGTTCACGAATTATTCATGAAAATGTATTAACTTCCTAAAATACATATAGTATCTTGATTGAAGATTATGTGTGAGGAGCGCGCAGCGCGGGACCCTGCGCGAAATTAACGTAGATACACTGGTCTCAACCTTAACTCGACGGGGATGTGATCGCCTAGTCACATTAAAAAGGGAGAAACAATGCTGTTTTCCTAAGCGGGGACAGCGGGGTTCGAGCCCGGGACGCATGCATGACTGACGAGGCAGTCAGGCGCTCTAGCCATTGCTTCTTGTCTTGTCTTGTCTTGCCACGTCTTTGAGGATTATATTTTTTCTGAGATTACTTCTTACGTAAACACAGTAAGCTAGCTAAGCTTCATTTGGTAATTGAAAAAATATTTCCTTCCCCCCTCATAATATTACACAGAACTGAACAGAAAACTGAGAAACTAATTACCTGGGTATTTTAAAATATTATGTATTCTGTAGCTGATAATCTAAAGCAGAAAGTCTCAATTTGCTAATTAATGAATTGCTTAGCCATTGCGTAGTCGACACCATACTCGCCAGCTAGGGCTGTCATTCACCACATGCAGTTCATGAACTAAACTGAGATTTCAAGCTCATAACAATTCATCACAGTTCATGAAACTGTGCCAGTCAACGTTCATCACTTGATTGACTTTATCTCATCGGGTAATAAATAAAATTAAATTTTAGGAGGGCTCTATGTCAAGTTGGCAGACGAGTGGCCAGACCAATATCTTAAGGTCACAGCTAGAAGCCAACAGATGACAACATTTGTTGTAATCACGGTATATCTCAGTTCCTTTCTTCGTTTCTTACTTTGGTTGTTTCGTTGGTTTAGTATCGTCTTTTGTTGTTTCACATCACATCATATGTACTTTAGTTGTTTTGTACATTCGTTGTTTTCCACTTTTGTTGTTTAGTAGGCCTACTTGAAATATTTTGTCCTTCAGGTTTTCCGTGGATTTATTTCTTCACACTTTCTTTGTTGTACATACTGTCGTTGTATTGTAGGCCCCTACTTCCGTCGTTTTGCACTTTAGTTGTTTCGAACTCTCGCTGTTGCTCACTTTCGCTCAGCTGCTCACTTTCTTTGTTCCGTATTTTTGTTATTTTATACTTTCTTTGTTTTGCACGTTTTGTTATTTCGTACTTTTGCTGTTTTGTACTTTCGTTTTTTCTCAATCTTGGTACCTATGATCCTGGGTTCCATGTTCCCCAATATCTATGTTCCAGATTTCTTGGTCCCCAATACCCTCCCCCTCCCCAACACATTTTATCCCCCAGTGTTTGTACGTTGTTTCGTATTTTTACTTATGTTGTCTTGCACTTTTGGATTGATCCATATATTCCACGGTCTTTATAATGTTTCCCGTTCTCTATGTTCTCCAGGAGGGCCTACCTATGTTCCATCTCCCAGTGTTTCGTATTTTTGTTGT
>OZ024906.1:38973885-39129440 GCA_964017125.1 Flabesymbios commensalis | reverse complement strand
TGTCTCTCAGCTGCTTTTTGTATGGTATAAATGTTTAGTTTTGATTTAAACATTCTATACCTATTGTTTACTTCAAATAAACCCATTTGAAATAAAAAATAATGATTTATGTGAACATATTACATATTGGTTGGACGTAAAATTTTCACACTTATCTCTCGGGTTTCACATTTTTGCTCAATGAGTACCCAAATTTTAAAATGTATCAAAATCTTTGATATCAATTGAAATTCAGTATCAAGGGCTTTAACGTGGATATGTAATATCACAGAATAAGTCATCACAGACACTTTAAAAAATATCTCTGCAATTACAAAAGTGAATTTTACCACTGACGAAGTGATCACAGCAATAATAAAAATTATTTCAATCACTGCAAAAGTGATCTTGGCCACTGAAGAAGTGATCACGGCGACTTTAAAAGTTATCTCAGCCACTACAAAAGTGATCTTGGCCAGTGAAGAAGTGATTACAGCGACTTTAAACGTTTTCTCAGCCACTACAAAAGTGATATTGGCCAATAAAGAAGTGATCACAGCCACTTTAAAGGTCATCCCAGCCATTACCCCGGTACAAAGATGATCTTGGCCACAAACAAACTGGTGTCAGCCATTGAAAAAAATATCTAAGCCACTACAAAGTGATATTGGCCACTGAAGAAGTGATCACAGCCTCTTTGAAAGTTATCTCAGCCGCTACAAAAGGGATCTTGGTCACTAACAATCTCATTTCAGCCCCTTAAAAAGTAATATGGGTCACTGCAAGAGTTACCTTGATTACTAAGCCATCACAGTCACTTTAAAAGTCACCTCAGCCACCACAAATGCGATCTTGGCCACAAACAAACTGAGCTTGGCCACTGAAGAACTGATCACAACCACTTTAAAAGCTATCTTAGCCGCTACAAAAGTGATCTTGGCCACTAACTATCTTATGTCAGCCCCTAAAAAAGTGAACTCGGTCTTGCGAGAGTGATCTTGATCACTAAACAAGGGGCTGAGATAACTTTTAAAACGGTTGTAATCACTTCTTCAGTGGTCGAGATCACTTTTTAGTGGTTTAGATTTTTACAGTGGATATGACCACTTCCCCAATGACCAAGATCGCTTTGTAGAGGCTTAGATAACATTTTTAGTGGCTGACACCAGTTTGTTAATGGCCAAGATCAGTGGCTGAGATAACTTTTAAAGTGGCTGTGATCACTTTTTCAGTGGCCAAGATAACTTTTGTAGTAGCTGTGATGATAATTTTTGAAGTCGCTGAGATCACTACCTCAGTGGTCAAGATCACTATTGTAGTGGCTTAGATAATTTTCGAAGTGGCTGTGATCACTTATTCAGTGGCCATGATCATTTTTGTAGCGGCTGAAATAACTTTAAAATTAACACGAGCGAGAAGTCCTGTTGGTATTCGCTAAAAAACGTTGTAAATTGTTGAAATGGAGGGACAAAATACAAACTTAGCGCTCTGTTGTACATTTCGTATTTAACAGAAATCAAAGGTATGCATCCAAGTCAAAGTCCTTGATAGTAACTATCAACTGATATCAAAGATGTTGTACATTTTAAAAATTTTGGTACCGGTACTCAGAAATGTAAAACACGGTCAATTTTCCTAAGCCGCAAGAAAAGTGCGCAAATTTTAGGTCCAAACAAAGAAGTGTGTACTATGTTAAAATAGTTCATTAGTTTTTATTCCAAATAGGTTTATTTTAAGTCAACAATAGTTCTAGAACAGTTTGAATTAAAACTAAACATTTATTACCTACAAAAATCTGCTGAGAGAAAAGTATTTTGACTACGTACTGAAAAAGTATGACAAATAGTTAAAATCAATACCAACTTAAAGCTCTCTTGAGCATTTGTCAATGATGGGACACAACATATTTTAGGTCCATGTGAAAGCCTGTGTCAGTAGATTTCTATTGATATTAAATATATTGAATTGATATAACTCAAATTTAGACTACTCAGTGGGCAATATTGTGAGATATGGTCAATTTTCCCGAGCCTGAAGAAAAGAGAGCAAATTTTACGTCGAAACAAAAAACATGTAATAGCTCGCATATAACTACATCCATGTGAAAGCCTGTGTCAGTAGATTTTTATTGATATTAAAAATATTGATATAACTCAAAATTTGACTACTCCGTGGGCAATAATGTGAGATATGGTCAATTTCCCCGAGCTTGAAGAAAACCGAGCAAATTTTACGACTAAACAAAAAACATGTAATATGCTCACATAACTCATTATTTGTATCCCAAATGTGTTCATTTCAAGTGATCAATAGTTCTAGAACATGTTTGAATCAACACTAAAGATTTATACAATGCAAAAATTAGCTGAGAGAAAAGTATTTTGACTATTTACTAAAAAAGTGTTAAAAATAGGTAAAATGAAAGGTTAAAATAAAAACTTAAAGCTTTCTTTTGCATTTTTCAATGATGAGACACAACATATTTTACATGTATGTGAAGGCCGGTGCCAGTAGATTTGCACTGATATCAAATATATTGATATAGCCCAAAATTTGACTACTCATAGGGCAAAAATGTAAGCCACAGTCAATTTTTCCGAGCCTGAAAAAAGCGCGCCAGTTTATACGTCTAACCCTAAACGCGTGTAATTTATCACATAACTCATTTTTTTTTATCCCAAATGGGTATATTTAAAGTAAACGGTAGTTCTAGAACATGTTTGAATCAAAACTAAACATTTTTACCTCACAAAAATAAGCTGAGAGAAAAGTATTTTGACTATTTACTGAAAAAAGTTTGAAAAATAGGTAAAATTAAGGGTTTAATTACCAACTTAAAGCTCTCTTATGCATTTGTCAATGATCGGACACAAAATATTTTAAATCCATGTGAACGCCTGTGTCAAAAGCTTTCTATTAATGAAATGTTTCAATGTTTGTTATATGATAGTTATATATTGATATAGCTCAAAATTTGATTACTCGGTTGGCGAAAATATGTAATACGCTCGATTTCTCAAAATCACACAGGTAATGTACATTTTTGGCCATATTTCAGTAAAGCAGCGGCAGTTACCCGATCAGCAGGTTGATTCTGGCCTCTGAGTAGTCCAGCTATGTAAAAATAATAGTGGCCTAAATTCCCCTTCCGCTTGACACCTTACCAACAGCCATCATATAGCCAGTACACATTTTCCATCCAATTTTAGCCATTTTGGCCACCATTTTGTCAGTATTTCAGCAGCCATTTTGTTTTCATTGGTCCGTTATAATAAAAACATGTTGATGCAAGTTTGAAAAGGGTATATTATGGCTTTAGTCATATATCAATGAATATTTATGGCCAATATATCATTTTTTCACAAATTTGATAATTTGGCGGCCATTTTGAATATATTGGCCAATTTTAGCCAAACGCAGCCGGAGATGCACGTTTACCTGAATTTTTATATTCACACACATCATAAGGATTAAAAAAAACCCTTATGTCATTAATGTCCATTCCAGGTGGCATCTTGCTCCATCTGAAGCCGGTCTATTTATTAAACCATAAATCGTGTTGCAAATCATAAATACATAATTGCTGATTTCACCATATCGGAGAACTGAATCATGAACTCCCTCGTTACAGTATCACTGCCGCAGCAAGGTTTTCTAACTTCAATGTATATTTTGAGAATGTAATGCTGAGGCGATCACCGAAGAACAAGAAGTCATAAGCCGATACGAATGTTGTGTATCTAATTGAATTGAAGTCAGTGTAATTGGTGATAATATTTTTTATGTAGTCTTAAGTTTTAATGTCGTTACGGTATCACAGCCATTTGGACACCGTTTTGTACATCAACTTTGTTATCAGATAGTTCTGCTCTCGTCCGGAAATAACCCCTTTTTTATATGTTTATAGGGTAGACACATAGTCTGAGGAGTAAGATAGAACAAAAAAATAGTTTGTGCTATGGGTAGTCTCAGAGCAGTGACCCAATAGGCTCGTTACGGTATCACGCAATATGGACAGTTACGGCATCACACACGAAATTGGCACACTTTGTAGCCTTATGCAGTTAACACCTGTAGGCCTACTGAATAATTTATTAAGCATCCCCGATACTATCGGATGCTTATAGTGTTTAACATTATTCCGTCTCCACCGCCGCCGCCGTGGGCGTATGAGCAATTTAGCTCTCACTAAGAAGCTAGCTGATAATTTTTTGTTTATTTTTTACAGACATGACCTATATGACTGGGCAATTTTTCTCATATATTTTTAGGGGCACCACGCCATAAGCGGCCATTTTCCAAGATGGCTGCCCAAAAATCTTGTGGGCACGATATCTTATTAACCGTTGATGGATCCCATAACCCCATTCAAATGTCATAGTGTGGTTCTCTGGGTATTTCTGATGATTTGCTCAACTTTTGGAAAGAATACATTAAAAACAAGATGGCTGACGGAGGACATTTTGAAAAAATGTCCGTCCAACAAGCTTGTGGGCGCGATATCTTTATATGAAATGTGGGTTGGATCGTACTAAAATTTGATGTGATGGTCTAGGGGTATTTTAGATGATCTGATCAACTTTTGGAAAAAAAAAAATAAACAAGATGGCAGACAGAAAACATTTAAAAAAATTGGCCCACGGAAAAGCTTGTGGGCCCAATATCTTACGAACCCTGGGTTGGATCGCACTGAAATTTGATGTGGTGGTTCTATGTGTATTTCAGATAATTTGATTAACTTTGGGAAAAAATCATTAAAAAAAATGACCAAATGTCTGACCATGAAAAGAGCTTCTAGGCGCGATATCTTATCAACCGTCGGTTGGATCGCATTCAAATTTCATGTGATTGTTCTCCGGGTATTACTGATGGTCTGATTGACTTTTGGAAAAAAATTATGAAAAACAAAATGGCTGACGGTACACATTTTGAAAAAATGGACGACCAAAAAGATTGTGGGCGCGATATCTTATGAACTGTAGGATAGATCGCACTCTAATTTGATGTGGAGGTTCTATGTGTATTTAAGATGAACTGAATAACTTTTGGGAAAAAATAATTGAAAACAATATGCCTGACGGAGGACATTTTGAAGAAATCGTCGACCAAAAAGCTTATAGGTGCGATATCTTATGAGCCGTTTGTTGGATCACATTCGAATTCTATGCAGTGGTTTTCTGGGCATTTCTAATGATCCGATTAACTTTTGGGAATAATTCATAAAAATCAAGATAGGTGTTGGAGGACATTTCGAAAAAGTAGCCACCGAGAAGCTTGTGAGCGCGATATCTTATAAATTGTTGGTTTGGTCGCATTCAGATTTGATGCAGTCGCAGGGTTTCCGCCAGGAATGTTTGAAAGGGGGGGGGGGATCCAAAAGGAAGAAAAAAAATTAGAATTTTAAATTTGAGTGCTTAAAATGGCCTATTTTAGCTGAAATGACAGCAAAATCTGGAATATATATTTTCATTTTCTTTGCCAACAAGGGGGGGGATATCCCCCCCTGTGGTGTTGAGAGGGGGGGATCCGGATCCCCTCAGACCCCCCCCCCCTGGCGGAAACCCTGAGTGGGTATTGGCGTTGCCTCGGATGTCTGTCCTCCTTTCTGGCCGTCTGTTCGCGTTCCCGGAGCAGGTATTGGAAAACAATAGGGGATTTCTTTCATATTACACACACACATCCCTCAGGGGGTGTAGATTCGCCTATTTGGGGCTTAGGAACTTTAGCTTTTGACCATCGGCCATAATTAACTTTGCTATGCTTGATATTTATCAAACTATGCCAGAGAGCTAGACCATTACAATAAAACAAAATGTGCGGTTTCAGGGTGGGCTATGGCTTGAAAAAAATCAACTCGATCAAATTTAAAATGGCAGACTATCGGCCATAATTAACTTTATTATGCCTGATATCTGACAAATCGAGCCAGACTGATAGCTAGTCCGTTACTATAAAAAAAAAATGTGTAGGGATATGCAAAAATGTTAACTTGATCAAATTCAAAATGGCCAACTATGGGCCATAATTACCTTTATTATGCTTGATACCTGGCAAACCGTGCCAGCTAGCTAGACCATTACTATAAAAAAATGTGCGGTTTCAGGTAGGGATATGCCCTCAAAAAATGAACTCAGTCAAATTAAAAATAGCCGACCATCGGTCATAATTAACTTTAATATGCCTGATATCTGACAAAATGAACCAGATAGCTGCTAGACCATTACTATGAAACAAAATGGGCGGTTTCAGGGACGGATATGCAAAATGCAAAATGGCCCATTACTGTATAACATAATTTGTGAGTTGAGGGAAAGATGCACCCCAAAATGTTTCTCTCATGCGGGCCGGACGGGGGATTATGGTGGCCGGTTGGCCTCTTGTTATATGATGTAATCTTTTTCTTGGGTTTTCTCTCCGCCAATACCTGACCTCTTCCCATGTATATTCATATGTGCGTATTTTTATTGTCGGGAAAGCGATTTTGTGTTTTATTTGAGTCAATCCAAATTTATGTGTTTTAAAAGGGGATTGAAAAATCTGGTCATGCTAGATTGCCAACGTAGGCCAACATAGGCCTATTATCTTGAAATTTATACGTCGTGTAAAGTGTAGCCGCAATAATCAATTTTGGTTTTATTAAAGTGAATAGCTTAACCAGGTGAGATATTTGTTATAAAAAGACTCTCAAACTTCAAGCGAATTGACCAAGTCCATCTTAACCAGTAGGCCTACATTCATATATATCTAGTGATTTCACAGCTTAGTTCTTTAAGATTATTCCAGAGCCTGGACCCTGCAGCCCATCCCACTAAACATCTTAATATCCATCTCGTCTTAACCGTCTCTCATTCCCATCTCGAGAGTTATGATGAATCCTTATAATATTAAGAGAAAGTTGGGATATGATCAACCTTTGGCAAATCTTTGGCGGTAAAAATAGTAATATGTGTGATAACGTAACGATTTTGAAGTGATACCGTAACGCTGATTACAGTTAGCACGGCATCATCTACTCACCTATCTACGCGAGGGCTTAACCCTTTAACCGCCAAATTATTCAATTTGAATTTTCACTCACTTGAAGTTGTGTCTCGCTGACGCGATCCACAACTTCAAGTGAGTGAAAATTATTCAGATTTGATATCACACAGCTTAATGATTAGAAGCACAGCATCAATCATTGTCTTTACTTTTTAAAGAAAAACAATTTTTCTAACTTTTTTTTTACGGTATCACAATTTGTCAGTGTTACGGTATCACATATTTTGGCCATCAGTAATGGTATGATATCTTTTTTATTTTTTGACGCTTGACAATTTGATTGATTGAAATATATTCTTCATACTCTTACGTAACAAAAAAATAACATCCTTACTTCGAAAAAGTAGCCACCGAGAAGCTTGTGAGCGCGATATCTTATAAATTGTTGGTTTGGTCGCATTCAGATTTGATGCAGTCGCAGGGTTTCCGCCAGGAATGTTTGAAAGGGGGGGGATCCAAAAGGAAGAAAAAAAATTAGAATTTTAAATTTGAGTGCTTAAAATGGCCTATTTTAGCTGAAATGACAGCAAAATCTGGAATATATATTTTCATTTTCTTTGCCAACAAGGGGGGGGATATCCCCCCCTGTGGTGTTGAGAGGGGGGATCCGGATCCCCTCAGACCCCCCCCCCCTGGCGGAAACCCTGAGTGGGTATTGGCGTTGCCTCGGATGTCTGTCCTCCTTTCTGGCCGTCTGTTCGCGTTCCCGGAGCAGGTATTGGAAAACAATAGGGGATTTCTTTCATATTACACACACACATCCCTCAGGGGGTGTAGATTCGCCTATTTGGGGCTTAGGAACTTTAGCTTTTGACCATCGGCCATAATTAACTTTGCTATGCTTGATATTTATCAAACTATGCCAGAGAGCTAGACCATTACAATAAAACAAAATGTGCGGTTTCAGGGTGGGCTATGGCTTGAAAAAAATCAACTCGATCAAATTTAAAATGGCAGACTATCGGCCATAATTAACTTTATTATGCCTGATATCTGACAAATCGAGCCAGACTGATAGCTAGTCCGTTACTATAAAAAAAAAATGTGTAGGGATATGCAAAAATGTTAACTTGATCAAATTCAAAATGGCCAACTATGGGCCATAATTACCTTTATTATGCTTGATACCTGGCAAACCGTGCCAGCTAGCTAGACCATTACTATAAAAAAATGTGCGGTTTCAGGTAGGGATATGCCCTCAAAAAATGAACTCAGTCAAATTAAAAATAGCCGACCATCGGTCATAATTAACTTTAATATGCCTGATATCTGACAAAATGAACCAGATAGCTGCTAGACCATTACTATGAAACAAAATGGGCGGTTTCAGGGACGGATATGCAAAATGCAAAATGGCCCATTACTGTATAACATAATTTGTGAGTTGAGGGAAAGATGCACCCCAAAATGTTTCTCTCATGCGGGCCGGACGGGGGATTATGGTGGCCGGTTGGCCTCTTGTTATATGATGTAATCTTTTTCTTGGGTTTTCTCTCCGCCAATACCTGACCTCTTCCCATGTATATTCATATGTGCGTATTTTTATTGTCGGGAAAGCGATTTTGTGTTTTATTTGAGTCAATCCAAATTTATGTGTTTTAAAAGGGGATTGAAAAATCTGGTCATGCTAGATTGCCAACGTAGGCCAACATAGGCCTATTATCTTGAAATTTATACGTCGTGTAAAGTGTAGCCGCAATAATCAATTTTGGTTTTATTAAAGTGAATAGCTTAACCAGGTGAGATATTTGTTATAAAAAGACTCTCAAACTTCAAGCGAATTGACCAAGTCCATCTTAACCAGTAGGCCTACATTCATATATATCTAGTGATTTCACAGCTTAGTTCTTTAAGATTATTCCAGAGCCTGGACCCTGCAGCCCATCCCACTAAACATCTTAATATCCATCTCGTCTTAACCGTCTCTCATTCCCATCTCGAGAGTTATGATGAATCCTTATAATATTAAGAGAAAGTTGGGATATGATCAACCTTTGGCAAATCTTTGGCGGTAAAAATAGTAATATGTGTGATAACGTAACGATTTTGAAGTGATACCGTAACGCTGATTACAGTTAGCACGGCATCATCTACTCACCTATCTACGCGAGGGCTTAACCCTTTAACCGCCAAATTATTCAATTTGAATTTTCACTCACTTGAAGTTGTGTCTCGCTGACGCGATCCACAACTTCAAGTGAGTGAAAATTATTCAGATTTGATATCACACAGCTTAATGATTAGAAGCACAGCATCAATCATTGTCTTTACTTTTTAAAGAAAAACAATTTTTCTAACTTTTTTTTTACGGTATCACAATTTGTCAGTGTTACGGTATCACATATTTTGGCCATCAGTAATGGTATGATATCTTTTTTATTTTTTGACGCTTGACAATTTGATTGATTGAAATATATTCTTCATACTCTTACGTAACAAAAAAATAACATCCTTACTTCGAAAAAGTAGCCACCGAGAAGCTTGTGAGCGCGATATCTTATAAATTGTTGGTTTGGTCGCATTCAGATTTGATGCAGTCGCAGGGTTTCCGCCAGGAATGTTTGAAAGGGGGGGGATCCAAAAGGAAGAAAAAAAATTAGAATTTTAAATTTGAGTGCTTAAAATGGCCTATTTTAGCTGAAATGACAGCAAAATCTGGAATATATATTTTCATTTTCTTTGCCAACAAGGGGGGGGATATCCCCCCCTGTGGTGTTGAGAGGGGGGATCCGGATCCCCTCAGCACCCCCCCCCCCTGGCGGAAACCCTGAGTGGGTATTGGCGTTGCCTCGGATGTCTGTCCTCCTTTCTGGCCGTCTGTTCGCGTTCCCGGAGCAGGTATTGGAAAACAATAGGGGATTTCTTTCATATTACACACACACATCCCTCAGGGGGTGTAGATTCGCCTATTTGGGGCTTAGGAACTTTAGCTTTTGACCATCGGCCATAATTAACTTTGCTATGCTTGATATTTATCAAACTATGCCAGAGAGCTAGACCATTACAATAAAACAAAATGTGCGGTTTCAGGGTGGGCTATGGCTTGAAAAAAATCAACTCGATCAAATTTAAAATGGCAGACTATCGGCCATAATTAACTTTATTATGCCTGATATCTGACAAATCGAGCCAGACTGATAGCTAGTCCGTTACTATAAAAAAAAAATGTGTAGGGATATGCAAAAATGTTAACTTGATCAAATTCAAAATGGCCAACTATGGGCCATAATTACCTTTATTATGCTTGATACCTGGCAAACCGTGCCAGCTAGCTAGACCATTACTATAAAAAAATGTGCGGTTTCAGGTAGGGATATGCCCTCAAAAAATGAACTCAGTCAAATTAAAAATAGCCGACCATCGGTCATAATTAACTTTAATATGCCTGATATCTGACAAAATGAACCAGATAGCTGCTAGACCATTACTATGAAACAAAATGGGCGGTTTCAGGGACGGATATGCAAAATGCAAAATGGCCCATTACTGTATAACATAATTTGTGAGTTGAGGGAAAGATGCACCCCAAAATGTTTCTCTCATGCGGGCCGGACGGGGGATTATGGTGGCCGGTTGGCCTCTTGTTATATGATGTAATCTTTTTCTTGGGTTTTCTCTCCGCCAATACCTGACCTCTTCCCATGTATATTCATATGTGCGTATTTTTATTGTCGGGAAAGCGATTTTGTGTTTTATTTGAGTCAATCCAAATTTATGTGTTTTAAAAGGGGATTGAAAAATCTGGTCATGCTAGATTGCCAACGTAGGCCAACATAGGCCTATTATCTTGAAATTTATACGTCGTGTAAAGTGTAGCCGCAATAATCAATTTTGGTTTTATTAAAGTGAATAGCTTAACCAGGTGAGATATTTGTTATAAAAAGACTCTCAAACTTCAAGCGAATTGACCAAGTCCATCTTAACCAGTAGGCCTACATTCATATATATCTAGTGATTTCACAGCTTAGTTCTTTAAGATTATTCCAGAGCCTGGACCCTGCAGCCCATCCCACTAAACATCTTAATATCCATCTCGTCTTAACCGTCTCTCATTCCCATCTCGAGAGTTATGATGAATCCTTATAATATTAAGAGAAAGTTGGGATATGATCAACCTTTGGCAAATCTTTGGCGGTAAAAATAGTAATATGTGTGATAACGTAACGATTTTGAAGTGATACCGTAACGCTGATTACAGTTAGCACGGCATCATCTACTCACCTATCTACGCGAGGGCTTAACCCTTTAACCGCCAAATTATTCAATTTGAATTTTCACTCACTTGAAGTTGTGTCTCGCTGACGCGATCCACAACTTCAAGTGAGTGAAAATTATTCAGATTTGATATCACACAGCTTAATGATTAGAAGCACAGCATCAATCATTGTCTTTACTTTTTAAAGAAAAACAATTTTTCTAACTTTTTTTTTACGGTATCACAATTTGTCAGTGTTACGGTATCACATATTTTGGCCATCAGTAATGGTATGATATCTTTTTTATTTTTTGACGCTTGACAATTTGATTGATTGAAATATATTCTTCATACTCTTACGTAACAAAAAAATAACATCCTTACTTCCCGTTGTCCCCATGCTCAGGTAGCTGCTATTTGGCAGGGTGTTGGCACGTGGTTCAGCGTCTCTGGAGTTGCTCGCATTTTCTTTGTAAATGCCAAGACTAATTATTTATAATCATTAACAATTAATACTTGCATATGTTTATTTCAAGAAATGTTTTGATTAAATGGGATTGGTGAAAGTTTATTTTTTTCACATAAGGTAGCTTTTTTCGTGGAATTCACGGAATCAGATCGATGACAACTGATACTCAATTGCGGCCATACGTCTTTGTTTGCTTGGCAGGCGCAGTGAGCACGTAATTGGCAGCCGGGACACACATTTAATTGAGGCAAGGACAATGCAATTCCTTGGTTGACGTGAATGAAGCTGCCGTATCGGGAATATACTGCATTCTTCCACAACGCGCCACGTTTCCGTTTAAGCACAAATCGCAACTGGACTCACGCTGAGATCGGGCCAACTAATTGTAAGAGCGACACGAACCGGAATCCCAATTATATGATCACCACACAATAATGATATAAATTGGCTAAAGCTAGGATTCCATACACGAGGTATGCGGCATGCGTTAAGCGTTATGCGTTATGCGGCAAAAATCGCTACAACATATTACAGTAGGTATGATTCCTTACACACGGTATCGGTGTACAGTATGCGGCATGCGGCATGCGGTTTGCGGCAAATCGAATCCCTCCATGTAGCGATTCATGCCGCATCCGAATGCAGAATCGGACGGAGAAATCCACGAATGACGTTGATTAACTGACATTCCAGAACATCCTCTTCACTTTGTTTATTTAATTACTGTGGTCCAAGTATTGTAAAAAATCAGATCTGAAACCCTGGGG
The DNA here is from genome assembly GCA_964017125.1 of Flabesymbios commensalis. Classification (NCBI taxonomy): domain Eukaryota; kingdom Metazoa; phylum Annelida; class Polychaeta; order Terebellida; family Flabelligeridae; genus Flabesymbios; species Flabesymbios commensalis. The sequence continues at coordinate 39,116,989 of OZ024906.1, read as the reverse complement.
GCTCAGAACTGATTGAGTATTTAGTTGGTGGTTAGTTGGTTGGTTAGTTTGTTGGCTGGTTGGCTGGTTGGTTGGTTGGTTAGCTGGTTGTCTGGATAGTTGGTTGGTTGTTTGGTTGGCTGGTTGGTTTTGTGGTCAGGGTGAGAGTTAGGGTCCATGGTTAGGGTCGGGTGAGGGTTCCAGTACCTGGTTCCCCATAAGCCCGGTATCGACCTGTCAACCGTACCAAAGACCATACATGTACAATAAGACAGTCAACTCTCCCCAAAACGTGAAATCGCTCTCAGTGCTGTCCCCCGGTACTGGGAGTTGGAACTAATGCTTTTGCCATCTATCAAGTATGAATTTACCATATTACGACAAGTAATTATGACATTGATCCTATTAAAAACAATACATACTTTACATCATAAAAATCAGAAAAATAAGTATTACCGGAGGTTAACTTATATTTTTTATCTAATAATTTGTTGGTTAGTTATCAATACTTTTTAATTGTCTTCTTCTCTTTGGTACCTCAGGGGTTGATGCGCCCGTATAAACAAGTATGCATATTCATTGTTTACAAACAACAGGTGACGCCCAGCTAACACGAGGCGTTGACTCAATTATAGCGTAATGCTGATCCAAGGTTTGTAATGCTGGCCCAGCATTACCCCATCATTGGTTCATCTTCTCGTATTTGCTGACAGGTGACGATGTGTGCAAGGGTAGATACGTGCAAAGAAAACCAAGATAAGGGCAAAGGAAAACTTAATATTACTATATATTATAGTCTAATGACACGGATCATTTGTCATGTTTATCATTCAGAATATACCTGAACAGAAATATTTTGTTGATATAAAGCATGTTACTGTCACTGCTGATTCACCTGATCTGAGCGATTTTGTCACAGAATTAGCTTATTCAATGCTGAAATCATTCACGCCACAAACGGGTATTAGCACTGAGGATGAGAATATTCTTGTATATATATCAGTGGATATCTTTGTCGCAAAGTGTCGCGATCTGCATGTGATCAATGTAAAGTAATTTTGATGCCAATAATAAATTGCATACATGTGTGTCTAGGAAGCAACATTTGAATATACAAGGTGTGGGTCTTTTGTTCCACGTCAAAACCCGATACACTTAATTGGTTCAAATGAACGAATTTTCGAAAATATACCTAAACACATTTTACATAGGATTCACAACAGAGATCAAATTATTACGTTCATCAAAGACACTAAATCACGTGCAAGTTGTGAATGTTTCACGTTATTATTACATATGTACGTCCCGACTCAGCTACACCATGTACTGCGGGAAAACAATGAACACCTTATTACCAGTAACGGCAGGAGAATTTTTTTTTTTTTATTAAAATTCAACTATAAATTAATTTTGTCATAAAAATAAACGTGATTTGTTTTCAAGATATCAATATACGCTCCAGTCCTCAGTGACATTGATGTCAGTGGTCCGAGAGAGAAGGCTTACATATTATAATTGTAAAATATTGTTTTTGTGTTCGCAATATATTTTTTCAAATAATAAAAGTTTGAATCAAAAGACACGTCTGCCAAGTTATGGTTGTTACCAATGTTTTGCCCCGATCTCCTTTGTGGTCGCTATGCTTGACGACATAACGTCACTCCCCTCCCGTTCTGTGCCCACATATTTGTGTACTTTCTGTACACAGCTCTTCTGTTATTTAAATGAAGACATTTTATTCTCTAAAATTGTATGATAATATAACGTGACTTTTCTGCTATATTAGCAGTTATTTTCGTTCCAAAAATAAATATTGCAGAGATATTGTCATAACTGTCAAACCTAGAAAAACATTATTTTTTATTTGTAGGCTAAAGTGGTGAAATTATCACAGCACTGCACAATGTATTACACGCATTTGTATGGTGAAATACGTAAGTCGATCATCTTATTGTACATGGTCTTTGACCGTACTCTCATCATACCCTAAAGGGTCTGACTTTCGTGACCCCTTCAAGGGCATGCCTTTCCATATTTCCAACCTAGTGCACTGACCGAGGAGAAGAATAGCCTGATTTACAAAAAGGAAAACAATCATACTAATTGATATGAATTATACCTCATCTAATGCATTTACTAATGTAGTCAGATCCTGACTTGAGTCGGATCCGGTAACCTTCTTGCTTAAAAAATCAATTTTGCTGCTGATATTTATCAAAATCTGTTTAACTCTTTTATTTAGTTATAGACTAACTAGGCTCTCATTGGTTTCCTCTTTCAATTTTAATCGTAGGGCATCATTCCCAGTTTCCTGGATATATTTCTGGTACTGGCTGATTGGTTGTTTGGTTGTTTGGTTGGTTGGTTAGTTGGTTGGTTGGTTGTTTTGCTGGTTGGCTGGTTTTGTGGGCAGGGTGAGAGTTAGGGTCCATGGTTTGGGACGGGTAAGGGTTCCAGTACCTGGTTCCCCATAAAACCCGATATCAACCTGTCAACTGTGCTCTCATCATACCCTAAAGGGTCTGACTTTCGTCACCCCTTCAAGGGCATGCCTTTCCATGTTCCCAACCTAGTGCACTGACCGAGGAGAAGTATAGCCTGATTTATAAAAAGGGAAACAATCATACTAATTGATATAAATTATACCTCATCTAATGCATTTACTAATGTAGTCAGATCCTGACTTGAGTCGGATCCGGTAACCGTTGGGTGGTCCAGTGGGGCTTTCCCCAATCTACTTCTCACCAAGAGATCACGTAGATTTTGTCCCCTTTTAAATCCTGTTACACACCGTTTATACAGGATGTTTGGATGTTTCGCTTTGCGTTTATTGAAGGAAGTCTTCACTAATTTAGCTGCCTCCACCGCAGTTGCAGAGTAGGTAATAACAAAGGTGGTGACACCACTATTAGTAGGGCGGATTAAGGGTCGAACCGTGACCGACTGGACAAAAGTATGAAATTTGGCACTGTTACTCCCGCAACATTACTGAACAATTTCAGAAGGGTAGCCCAAACATCGGAGTACATTTTCTTTGTAAAAATAGCATTTTACGTAACCATGGCAACACAAAAAACTTGAATCAATAATATAGGTGATTTATTGTGTAATAAATAAAGAAACCCTTTAAAAAACTGATAGACACGGACAATACATCATCTTAAATAGAGCGGCAGTAAAACCTTTGTTTTGTTAGAAATTTCTGGTTACCATAGCAACCAGGTATGCATTATTACAGAAATTTAACTGTACTTGTCTTTATTCTTTATATTCACGGATTATAACGTTATATTAAAGCTAACAGCCCTTTTGTAAAACATTATAGACAATCTCAGATAACAGTGGTGATAACATAAACAAATGAGAATATACAGTAATTATCATGTTGCCATGGATACCGACGAGATATCCTCTGACACATTTCTTCAATATATATATATATATATATATATATATATATATATATATATATATATAAATATATATATACATCACATAGATGCTTTAAGTGAACCACCAGTTCATTACTGGGAAAAAAACTTAAGCCCCCCATGTTTGCCTCAATTCCACATCGAAAATTTTATGACGTCATCATTTTATGACGTCACACCGTTCTTATTTATTTTATGACGTCACACCGTGCTTATTTATTGCTTATTTATTACCGCTGATTACTCAGATCGGACAACCTTTTGTATTTCATTGTAAACGACTGAAGATCATGCATGGTCTGTTAGATCATGTTTTTATTTGACCCATTGGAACGATTTTTTCCTGGCAAATAGACACAACCGGTTGTAAAAGGTCGGCAAATGGAATTCTTATCACCGTTTATACAGGATGTTTGGATGTTTCGCTTTGCGTTTATTGAAGGAAGTCTTCACTAATTTAGCTGCCTCCACCGCAGTTGCAGAGTAGGTAATAACAAAGGGGGTGACACCACTATTAGTAGGGCGGATTAAGGGTCGAACCGTGACCGACTGGACAAAAGTATGAAATTTGGCACTGTTACTCCCGCAACATTACTGAACAATTTCAGAAGGGTAGCCCAAACATCGGAGTACATTTTCTTTGTAAAAATAGCATTTTACGTAACCATGGCAACACAAAAAACTTGAACACCACACCGTTCTTATTTATTTGATGACGTCACACCGTGCTTATTTATTGCTTATTTATTACCGCTGATTACTCAGATCGGACAACCTTTTGTATTTCATTGTAAACGACTGAAGATCATGCATGGTCTGTTAGATCATGTTTTTATTTGACCCATTGGAACGATTTTTTCCTGGCAAATAGACACAACCGGTTGTAAAAGGTCGGCAAATGGAATTCTTATCGACAAAATGTCTCGGAACACAGCGTAGGGGGAACTACCTCGTGAGCAAGCTGCTAAAAATGTGTGGGGAGCCAAAATTCAAAATGGCCGCCGGTGGCCAATTTTGGATCTGATTTATTTCTAACTTTTGGAATACAAATCCAAATCTTATTGTACAATACCTCATTTTTGACTAAATCAATGATGGCAAATTAATTAAAATGGTTATTGAAGGTCAGCTGAGAATGAAAAACAAAATGGCTGTCATTTAGAATCTATGTTGTTTTTAACTTTGAAATAAAACTCCCATTTTCCATGTAACATACCTTTTCGACTAAATCAATAATGACAAACTCAATAACAATATGTTTCAAGATCCTCTATAATTTATCAAATCCAAGATGGCGGCTATTTTTAATCCAGTTGATTCATTATAATTCAAATACAAATTCCCTCATAAGCAAGCTGTTCCCATGACAACCTATAATCAGCTAATTCATATGCTTCGAAGCAAACACATGTGTTTGAATGTTCAATAAGCCATACAATTTCACAAATAATCACTGTAATAATCTTTTCATTCGGGCTCGTGTAATATTTCCATATATACTACTAAAATTTTATTTATTAATGAAATGATATTAATGTGGTTTTAGGCCACATTTGTGCATATCTAGGCTTAACTGGGCCAGGAGAACTTCCTGACGATCGTGAGATGAACACTGCCCTCCAGACATAGGATTCGAAATTCGAGCCCTGGCGGTCTGAGGCCGAGCACACTACCTCTCGGTCAGGGAGGCTCCACACAATATTAAATATTTACAAGTGAGCGGAGAAGAAACATTTGTTTCTTTAAAAGCTGAAGGCCAGAGTGGGGTTCGAACCCGCAATCTCCGATTTTCCAAGCAGGCATTATAGCGGTCTACTATTCCATTACAACGTCTACTATTCCGTTTTAACGGTCTACTAATCCTTTATCACGGTCCAATATTCCGTTATAACGGTCTAGAAATTCGTTTTAGCGATCCAGTATTTTGTTATAACGGTCCAGTCTATTGTTTTAACGTCTAACCACACACCATTCCCCTCCCATAGACTTACATGTATTATGGCCCATACGTTTGGGCCTCCAAGCATTCTTGAAATGAAAAAAATTATATAATATAAACCTACATATTTTTTAATCATCCGGACATACTCTATCAATATAAAAATTGATAAAGGGTGCTTAGACATGGGGCTTTTTTTCTATATCACATGGATATGTTAGGTCCTAGTCTACCCTCTGAAAGTTACCAATACACGGGAATTTCCGAATGCAACATATGCCTTGTTACTATCAGTACCAGCGTACTACATTTTGTATCTATATTTCCCGATGTCAATGTTTTTGGAGCCAGAAATGATCACCTAATCTAAATGAATTGGTACGAAAATGATATAAATGTATTTGAACCCAAGCCTGCTGTAAATCGCCACATTAAAAAAAATAATATGACTCTCTCACTTTTTATGAATTTGTGTGGTGAGACATTAACGGTCTACTATATTCCGTTATCATGGTTTTGTAGTATTTTGTGATAACGGTCTACTAATTGGTTATAGCGTCTTCTATCAGACTACTTATTCGTTATAACAGTCTACTAATCCGTTATAACGCAACTGTAGACCGTTATACCGAGCTACTAGACCATTATAAAGGATTAGTAGACCGTTATAGCGAAACACGAGACCGTAAAAAACGGATTAGTAGTCCGTTATAACGGGTAAGTATACCGTTGTAATAAAATAATAGGCTGTTATAACGGAATAGTAGACCGTTATTACGGATCAGTGGACCATTATAACGAATTATTAGCTGTTATAACGAAATAATAGACCGTTATAGCAGGATAGTAGACCGTTATAATGAAATACTATAGATCGCTAAGACGGACCGTTATAACGGATCAATATACATTTATAACAAAACACTAGACCATTGTAAAGGAATAGTAGACTGTTATAACGAAATAGTTGACCGTTATAAATAAAAAATTTACCGTTAAAACGGAATAGTAAACCATTATAACAAAATAGTATAAAGTTCGGGGTTCGTTCCTCCGGTCTCGGCGGCTTGGAAGAAACAAAAATGTCTCTTCCCCATCCACTAGTAAAACTCGGTATCGTAGAGAGCCTCTGTGACCGAGAGGTAGCTTGCTCGGCCTCAGACCTCCAGAGTTTGAATTTCTCATCTCACCATCTTCAGGAGGTTCTCCTGGCCCGATTTAGCCTGTATCTGCACAAAAGTGGTCTAAAGCCCGATTCATTTCATTTCTCGAGACTGATCAAGAAAATCGCCTTCTGTTTTCCAGAGAGCCTTATTCAAATGCAAACCACCGAACATCATTTGGTTTTCATAATAGATTTCTAGCCACTGTCATTGGGTGGATTTAACAAATAATGGCTGATCATCAGCAACAACAGCCAGCTACCCAGGATTAAGATAATGTTACGTTATGCCCATCCCATGTTTAATCATAGCCATAAATGCCGCTTTTTTTTCAAAGGGACAATAGTCAATAGGTTGTTTTTTTCAAATGCATGAAAAAGGTTCATGCTATATAGTGTCTCCAGTTTCAAGTTTTTCCTTGTATAGAACATAAACAAATTGTTTTCGCCCCACAGTTTCTTTTTTGATGGCATTAGCAAAACCCTTATTGATATTATGCATTATGTGCGTGGTACATGCACGTAGCGCTCTGGGAGACAAAGTCGGCCTATTAAGTAATAGGGGACTACACTCGCCGCTTATTGTCTCGTGGAATAATACCAAACATCAAGCACTCAACAGTGATGAAAACTAAAAAAATACTCATTCTAGTGCTAAGAAGGACGTGGCACAATGGTACAATGGGTAGAACGTGGCGTTTTGCATTAGCCGTTGATTGCCGTGAGAGTTCGCCTACCCGCTTGATGTAGGATTTGCAGAGAAATGTCACGGTTCTCTCAACGCTGGGACATGTTGTGTCCTTGGGCAATGTACTTCGCCTTCATGTGCTTCGCTTAGCTTCACTCAGGTGTAAATGAGTACATGCTCTAATTATTTGGTAGGACATATATGACAATGTGTACGAGAAGTTCGTAGCGCCGAAATGGTTGCAGTGATGTATGCTCCATGAGGGAGGTTCCATGATACATGAATGAACACGTCCAGTGACCAGGGGTATTGTCTGTGAATCGAGCAGAGCACTGTATGTGCGCTATAAAAGAACTACCATTATAATTATTATGAATATACCCTTTCACAGAGTCATGAAACGGTCATAGCTAATTGATATACAATGTTACAAATGATTGTCAATTATTTTCCCACTTCTCGTAAGTGTGTGAATATTGCTTTATTATTGGAAATCAATAACATGATTATGATTAGATATCGTTGAACAGGTTTAGGATGCTTGTGCATCCTATTACTGTACATTTTGGAAATATCCAGACAATTTGAAGGAATGAAGAAGACTAAGCCCCCGGTAGGCTATTCACACAATCAAACCGTTATTGACATTCATCGTGAAAAATCTCAATCTCAATCGTTTTTTAAGATTATTTTTACTAACCCAAGCTCAAGCAGTGGGTGAACGTGTATACTATAAAAAATAGATTAAAAAAATGAAGGACACCCGAGCTTAATTTTTTGTTTGAAATCGTTGTCGTCTTCTCTACATTCTTCTCAATATAAACCTTTGTGGTAGTTTCTGGATGCTAGCAAAACTAATTTATACTCAGATTCACGTCACCAGTTGCCATTCTCAAATTTAAAGTTGAACAATTTAGTATACTTTTGAGAATGTGCGTGTACGTCCCGGGGGGGGGGGGGGGGGTGGACGGTAATATGCCAAAACATGCAGACTGGTTGCTCAAACCATTGTCCGTGCATGTACAGTATTGGACAAATACACGCTTTCGAACATAGTATATTGTTGACCAAAATGACACCCTTCAATATACAATCTGGGATAAATAGCCCCTTGAATATACCAAGAAAATACAGTTTTGGACAAAAACATTGGCCTACTTTGGAATATACAGTTTTACCAAAACTCTTTTAATTATGTATAAACGATGACACAGTTAAAGGGACTGGCCCAGGATAAAATCATAAAAAAATCGGTGATTTTATTTTGGGTTCTTAATATGACCATATGATGTAAACATGTCCAAAGACTAGAACTGTAATTTTTTTTAATTTTTGTGCTGCGCATTCACCAGCTAGGCTAGATATAGAGACGAAATTCTTGATTTCTAATTATTGACAACTATGTCAAAAATAGGAAATGCAGGAATTTCGTCCCTATATCTAGCCTAACTGGTGAATGCGCAGCACAAAAATTATAACAATTTGCACTTGTAGTCTATGTACATGTTTACATCATATGGTCATATTAAGAACCCGAAATAAAATCACCGATTTTTTTATGATTTTAGCCTGGGCCAGTCCCTTTAAATGTTCAGGGCTTGTGGGCTTTTGCTAGAAAATAGCCCTTGCAAAATTTCACGAAAAACGACTGAGAAATCAAAGAAAACATGCGCTACTGGCATTCAAAAACTAAGTACTCAGCGGTTATAAACACGGTGTGACGTCATAAAATGGTGACGTCATAAATTATTCGAAGTCGAGACAATCACGAAGGGGGGGGGGTAATAATTTTTTTCACAAAAAATATTTAAAACATCTATATAGATTTATATTATATACATATTTTGTAATAAATATATGGTTATCTGTCGGAGGATATCTCGTAGGTATCATGGTATCCATGGGAACGTGATCATTACTATATATCCTCACTTGCTTATGTTATCACTCTTTACCAGAGATTGTCTATGATGTTCTCAAGAAGGGCCGGGAGTGTTAATATGAAGTTGGGTGACGATGGAATTCGTTAATTTTGGAGAATAAAGACAGGTACAATTACATTTCTGTATTTATTTATGCCTGGTTAGTATAAACATATTTATTTTCAGAGGATTACATAATAGCTACAAAAAGCTAATTGAGTGGTTTCCTCGAATAGAATAGAATACAATAGAAAGATAGAAAGAAAACAATGAATAATCACAAAACACATGCCCATTGTAATATATAATGAATATATGATAATTGAGTTGCCTTTGTTCACCAGTGGAGCGAGACAGAGTAGCAATAAGTTGTTACATAAATCTAGCTGTGTTGTGAATGAATTTTAAGACTTCAGTGGTGAGAAAAACATTGTTATTACCTGTTAGGTCTGGACTACCACGTAGCAATAATTTAAGTGGAAGTGGGTAATCTGGAGAAATAAAATCGGTAATGGAACTAAATAATTCTTGGCGTTGGTCTTGATAGTTTAAGCAGTCAAAGAAATAGTGTTGTGGTGTTTCAGGAACAGCACTGCAACTACATGAAGGGCTTTCGATACATGATTTGGTATATAAATGATCATTTAGGGACGAAAAATTTAGCCTAATTTTACATAGATTGATTTGATCTGTTCTGTCGCCAATGTAGAATTGTATAGGCACTTTTGTTTTAACGCAGAGAAATTTGAGTAATTTCGTTTTGAAACTGGATAAAACTGTGCATGAACGAATGTTGGCAGGTAATTTATTCCACAGACTCACAGAAGATGGTAAAAACGAGAGGCGAAACTGTTCAGATGTACAATAAAAAAGTCTAAAATGTTTAGACGTTTTAGATCTAGTAACTCTTTGTTCACCGCCGCTCAAGTTGGGCAAGCAGTTCTCTAGATAGGAGGGGCCTTGGTGATTAATGATTGAAAAGAATTTTAATAATTTATGAAATGTTCTTCTATTTTGCATTGTGCATAAACCACAATCTTTTAATAACAATTCGCGTGAGGTTCCTTTCTTCGCGCCTGTCACGAGACGTAATGCTGCATATTGTAAATTTTCAATTATCAACTTTTCTTGTTTAAAACAATTATCAAAAATTATGTCTGCGTATTCTAATAAAGGGCGTACAAAAGAAAGATAGCATCGAAAAAGTGCATATCTGCTCATAGAATATTTGAAGGCGCTTAAGAGGTGTATTCGCTTTTTTGCTTTATTAGTGAAAGATAGTATGTGTTCAGACCATGTCATCTTTTTAGTTAATATTAAACCAAGGTGTTTGTGAGAATAAACCGACTTTAAATTGGTGCCATTTAGGGTAATAGGGGGCAATAAAGTTGGTATTTGTTTTCTTGAAAATAGCATGCATACACATTTTTGTGGATTAAGGATAAAAAGCCAGTCTTTGCACCACTTTGCTATTTTTTTCAAATCTCTATTTAGTGTGTTAACGTACTTGTGATAGTTTTTGTCTATTTTTTGAAAAAGTGAGCAGTCTGGTTGCTATGGTAACCGGAAATTTCGAACTAACCATGTGTTTTTCTGCCGCTATGTTCAAGGTGGTATTGTATATTGTTGTGAAAATCATTTTTATAGGGGATTTATTTATTCAGCTCATTGAAATCACGGATAGTACAAATATTACTGATTTAGGTTTTTAGCGTTGCCATGGTTACATAAAACATGATTTTCACTAAGAAAATTGACTACGATTTTTGGGCTACCTTTCTGAAATTGTTCAGTAGTGTCAAAAGAGTAACTGTGCCAAGTGTCATACTTTTGTCCAGCCAGTCACGCTTTCACTTGATTTGGGCCGTAATCCGCCCTACTATATCTTTAGGGGAAGGTACCGTATTTAAGCCGAATGGAGAATACGTTTTCAGGGCTAATTGCCACTTCCTTTCCGCTTCAAGTCGCCCAATCTTATTTAGAGTAATGTCTCCTGTATTCTTCAATACTTCAAGATACAACACTCTCAGATGGGTCGCCCTGCAGCTCCCGGAATTTATCCGGCCTATTCGGGTCTGGATTCTTATTAAATATTTGTTTGACAGCCTCTAACCCATTGGTATTATTTATGTTTGTATAAAGACTGTCAACATCTATTGTGGCTATAAATGCCCCTTCCTTCGCTTTAATTTCCGCAATTTTGTTAATAAAGTCATTAGTATCCTTTAGATATGATTTATGTTGTTTTGCAAGCGGTGCTAAAAAATGATCTATATATTCGGCTGACGCATAACTTTCACTACCGCAATCCGCTATTATTGGTCTGCCCGGTGGGACTTTTCCCTCTCCCGGCCACACTTTTCTATCTTTATGGATTTTTGGTAATAAATACAGAGTTTTCGTAAAATGAAAGCTCTTTTTATCGGACACAAAATAGATTATTAATCTTAGGCGAATCCCAAGCTATGTAATTCGTGGTTTGTTCGGATCTCGATTTGTTTGTAACAGTCTCTTTTAGCAATGAAATCTTGAGGGTAGTTCAAACCAAAAATTAATCCGAAAGAAATATAAATTTATATAGCAGATTCTATGTCTATCAAGAAAATCTTGTATTTTAAATACGTTTCAATAGTTCTTTTATATGATAGATATAGTTTTGCATTGTTCTTGAATATATTCAACCATGTGTCAGTGGTTTTTTAGATTATGACTTTGATTGACATCGCCGACATCGATCCGGTCGCAGTCACGTGGCTAAGTCCACTTCAAATTCTTATATTATCGCTCACGCTGAATTCGTGTTTTTATTAACTATTATTAATAGTATTATCCGTACGCGCTGTTAATCAAATATCAAAGTTTCTTGAGTCTAGATTGTGTCTAGACTCGGCTCTAATTGTTACTCTAACTGTTAGTAGACTCAGACTATACTATAGACTAGTATAGACTATGGCCATAGGCTCCTGGCCTAGCCGCCCTAGGCCAGGGCTAGGACTAGACTTTGGTCTAATTCATTTTAAATCTAATAGTCTAATTCTAGACATTGCACATTACAATATTGTGGCTGTCTACAAAAACGTATATAGGCCTAGTCTAATCGCTTTTCGTTTCATTTCATGAAATCAAAAAATTTGCGCTGCTCAACCTCATTTTCATGGAATTAAAATTAAAATATATGATGTAGACTAGTCTACCATAAGACTGGTTGAATCGTCATTATTAGTGTAATAGTCGGCAGCACTGCCAGTCACTAGTGACATATTTTTGGAGTGACAAATTCATAATACAAAATTCATCTGGATTAAATTTGGTTTGGACTGTTCTTTCATGATTTTAATAAAATGTAGTCTAAAAAATATACAATCTTAGAAATTTAGGCGCTAGTGTTAACTTTAAATTAAGTTAAAAGCACAATGACCATATAATTTTGATTTAATTTAAATCAATGAGAGTGGTGATAGTTCACCAGTTTTAAATTTGATTTAAAATAGCAAGATTTGATGAACTTTTTGAGGAGATAACCAATTGCACATAAAAAATTTGTAGCTGTCTATACTTTATTTTTATATGACTATAAAGATCTAAAAATAAAATTTATGTTACAAATATTTTTAATAGTTTGTGTATATATTTGATAACAGCTTTGCGTGGTTGTTATTGAATCTGTCTGACCAATTATTTGGATTATGACCCTTATCTTTGTTTCATTGACATTGTTGGCTTTCCATGTGGTCTAGTCAGTCTCTAAACCTTACATTATCGTTCACTCATTCTTTGTTTCAATCGTGAATTTCCGTTGTTATTAAATTATCAAATTTAACAAATTGAGCATAAAACAAGAATTCTCATAATGCAGAGTAACACTGATCGGTTTCTCATTTATTAAACATTTGCGGAATAACATAATGAAAAAATCATTTGCATTTTTGCATCCAAATTTGGGTTTGGATGATGCTTCCATAACTTTTAATATGTCAAGGGGGATGGAAAATAGTTTCATCTTTGTTATATAAAAATTTTGGTTTCATTCAGGTGAAAAAGTACTATGTTAACTTGTTGTGATTCGCTGAGTAAAAATTTGAGATGGCGTTCACTTTAGACAATATTAATTTTATAAATCGACGATAATTGTGTCAGAGAATTTGTTTAACAAGGATTGATTAACTCTTGAGGCGATAACCACTTGAGCTGCTTTTATGCTAGTTTGTGGTTGACTCACTGATTCCTTTCAGGAACTGTTTTTCCTGTGGGCCATTCTTTGGCATTGCCACTGCGGCCTTATGGGGTTTCAGATAGGTCTTGTTGTCAGGAACATATGTTTTTGGCCTTTTTCCTCGTTGGGAGTTTCATCTTTGTTACTTAAATTTTTTGGGTACATTTTATTGTGTGATTTGCAGGGTCAACTTTATAAATTATCTTGATAAGAAGATTGATTCTTGTTGTGATTCGCTGAGTAAACATTTGAGATGGTGCTCACTTTAATGCAATAGACAATATTAATTTTATAAATCAATGATAATTGTCTCAGAGAATTTGTTTAACAAAGATTGATTAACTCTGGAGGCGATAACCACTTTGGCTGCTTTTATGCATTTATGCCAATTTGTGGTTGACTCACTGATTCCTTTCAGGAACTGTTTTTCCTGTGGGCCATTCTTTGGCATTGCCACTGCGGCCTTATGGGGTTTCAGATACGTCTTGTTGTCAGGAACATATGTTTTTGGCCTTTTTCCTCATTTTTTGGAGTTTCAACTTTGTTACTTAAATTTTTTGGGTACATTTTATCGTGTGATTTGTAGGGCAAAAATTTCCAAATAATATAAATAAATAAGAGGAGCAATTGTTGTTTCTAGGATTTGATTTAGCAAGAATTGATAAACTCTGGAGGCGATAATCACATTGGCTGATGCCAATTTGTTGTGGACCCACTGATTCCTCTTTGATTGGACTTTTCTTTTTTTTGTTACTTTTGGTCAATGAAGCATACATACCAGCCACTCTTAATCTCAAATTAAAATATACAATATTAGTGCTCATAAGGATATTTAAAAATAATTCATGTCAGGAAGTTAAGATTTAACGTTCTCATTAATAATAATTTAAATTAATGATAAGAGATATAGTTGATAATTTCTTGATTTCATTTTATATAATTAATGCAATTATGCCAATTTGTGATGACTCTGGAATAATCCCAGGGGCTGGTTTTCCTGTAGGCCATTCTCTGGCTTTGCCAAAGTGACCTTAGGTTTCAAGTGGATCCTACGAAATTATGTTTTGGGTCACCTTTTTCATTCTAAGTTTTCTTCTTTGTTGTTTGTTTTGTAAAGCTTAGTGATCCAGCTGCTTTGAAATTAAATAATAATAACAAAAAAAAAAAAAAAAAAAAAAAAAAAAAAAAAAAAAAATGGCCACAAGAATTAAATCTTTCATCATTCTTACTTAGATATATATATATATAATAAATAATTTGTAAATTAAAATAATTCGGAAGAGTATCCAAGTGTAGGAGTGTAAGGTAAAAGCAATATAATTATTCAATTAAACTACTGCAAGAACATATTATTAGTCAATAAATACAAGGTCAGTTACAACAAGACTTGGCCAGTTGTTACAGGCCGCAGTAATTATTGCATGCCTTATACGCCAACTACATGATGCTCTCTGTCTAGCTTGATTAATCTAGCATCAGGACTTGCGCCAGCTGCTGAAATCAGTGCTAGTAATGATAGACAGGATGCATCCGGACTTGCGCCAGATGCAATGAACTTCATGAAGAACCAAACATATGATTATTCATTTGTTAGTTCGGCAGGACTTGCGCCAGCTGTTCTAACTATAGCAAACATGATGGGGAGTGATTTGCCAACTGGATTTGCGCCAGCTGCTGAAATCAGTGCTAGCAAGGATGGGCAGGATGCAATAAACTTTGTGAAGAACCAAACATATGATTTTTCATTTGTTAGTTCGGCAGGACTTGCGCCAGCTGTTCTAACAATGGAAAACAGGATGGGGAGTGATTTGCCAACCCGATTTCGGCCAGCCGGTTTTTTGATACAATATCCACAAGCTCATTCTTACAGGTGGAATTAGTATATTCTAGCATCAGGATTTGCACCAGCTGCTGAAATCAGTGCTAGCAAGTATGGGCAGGATGCATCCGGACTTGCGCCAGATGCAATAAACTTTGTGAAGAACCAAACATATGATTTTCCATTTGTTAGTTCGGCAGGACTTGCGCCAGCTGTTCTAACAATGGAAAACATGATGGGGAGTGATTTGCCAACCCGATTTCGGCCAGTCGGTTTTTGATACAATATCCACAAGCTCATTCTTACAGGTGGAATTACTTTAAATGTGAATGATTTATGTCCTTTTTCTTCTCCCGTAGAAGAGAAGAAAAAGCTAAAATTTTACTTTTTCGTCAATAACTGCGTGAGTAAGAAATTATAATTATTATTATTATTATTTTTTTTTTTTTTTTTTTAGAATTCTTTAGATCTTGCTTTTAAATGTATATGTAAACACCATTTTTAGTGAATACAGCAATACTCAAGATGTGGACCATTTCCTCATGTTCCTAATTTGCTTCAAATCCTTCTAAATCTATGTTTTGTGGTCTTCTTATGTTTTCAAAGTGTGTCTGCAATACCTAGGTCAGCTCAAAATGAGGTCTGTATACTTCTGTTGTCAGATTTTACACTTACAGAAAATAAAATTCCACTGACATATAAATCCAGCCAGTCAAAACACTACTCAGACTTGCTTCAGGAATTATAAATACAATAGATGTTATGATAATGTGTCCCTTATTATTTACATTTGGAAATTTTAATTATTCGGTTATCTGTTCATTACATGTAAATTTCAAGTTTCACTTCTGTAGACATCCTAATTTCAATTTAAAAACTAAATTTCAGACTATATAGCACTTCACTATTTAGAATTAGTGTTGTTTCTGATGCCGCAAGTAATGGTGGATTAGACAGATGCGAGGTTGGAATTCATATGTGCTCTTACGATGCATTCGTAAGTTTGTGTTGTGGGGGTCAGACACTTTGTGTCTGTGTGCCGTTTTCATACCCTCCTCAACAACAGATAATCTTGTTTAATAATGTTATTGATAGATTTTGTCAATATTATGTAATTTGTATGTAATGATACAAGAGTCAATGTTCATTAATATATTAATGTGAACAATTAGTAGATTGTTATTGATAGGTTTGGTTTTGTGTGAACAATATTGTTGATAGTTTGGTTGATATTATCTAATTTGTTTGTAATGATACAAGAGTCAAAGTTCACATTTAAATAGTAGATTAGATCAATCAGAGACATGTATAAATATTCATAGTAGATTAGATCAATCAGAGACATGTATAAATAGTCCTAGTAGATTTGATCAATTTGAGACATGTATAAATATTCATAGTAGATTAGATCAATTAGAGACATGTATAAATATTCACTGGTTAATCCTGTTAACTGACTGTCAAGTAAATTTATACCTACTTTGGTCTTAGGGCTTCACTCTGTTACAACCACGTTTACATTAACAACATTTGAAGTGAAGCCCTTTTTATTTGTAGTCGTTTAATTTGATGTTTATTTTTAATAAACAAATTTTCCCCATTTTATGTGTCTGTTTTTTGTACGATAAATACAGAGTTTTCGTAAAATGAAAGCTCTTTTTATCGGACACAAAATAGATTATTAATCTTAGGCGAATCCCAAGCTATGTAATTCGTGGTTTGTTCGGATCTCGATTTGTTTGTAACAGTCTCTTTTAGCAATGAAATCTTGAGGGTAGTTCAAACCAAAAATTAATCCGAAAGAAATATAAATTTATATAGCAGATTCTATGTCTATCAAGAAAATCCCACCTCCTCCCTCTTCCATCCGCTGCAAGTTTTTTGTTCATTTTTCTTCTGACCGTTTTCATACCCTCCTCAACAACAGATAATCTTGTTTAATAATGTTATTGATAGATTTTGTCAATATTATGTAATTTGTATGTAATGATACAAGAGTCAATGTTCATTAATATATTAATGTGAACAATTAGTAGATTGTTATTGATAGGTTTGGTTTTGTGTGAACAATTACTAGATTGTTATTGATAGTTTGGTTGATATTATCTAATTTGTTTGTAATGATACAAGAGTCAAAGTTCACATTTAAATAGTAGATTAGATCAATCAGAGACATGTATAAATATTCATAGTAGATTAGATCAATCAGAGACATGTATAAATAGACATTCTACGTGGTGCAGGGTCTTCCGGACATTTCAAATAAGATAGTTGTCCTGCATCAATAAATCGGCTTCTCCTACATTGAATTTGAACATTTTTGTATGGCTCAACGTCGTTAACTCTACCGACCATAGAATCACCTAAAATCAACGTTTCCGTCGAATTTTCAACCGAAAGACTCCAATTTTCACGTTTTTCTGCATCAGTCAAGTTGGTTGGTTGGTTGGCTGGATATTTGGTTTGTTGGCTGGTTGGTTGGTTGGTTGGCTGGTTGGTTGGTTGGTTGGTTGGTTGGTTGGTTGATTGATTGGTTGGTTGGTTGGATGGCTGGTTGGTTATTTGGTTGGTTTGTTGGTTGGTTATTTGGTTGTTTGGCTGGCTGACTTGATGGTCAAAATCGCCGCATTCCGTATTAAAGGAATCACACATGCCGCATACCGTACCGCATCACGCATAACGCATGTCGCATACCGCATGTAAGGAATCAATTTGGTCAGGCTTGTGATGCAGCATTGTATCTCTTGAATCAGAAGTCAATGAACTGTAGGCCTCCATATTTTAGTTAAAAATGTGGAAACCACTGTCTCACTGCCCCAATTGTCAGCAAGCATGGAACCCTGCATCAATACTGGCTTATTTTTTCCCACCGTCACCGAACGTCTAAACATGCTAAAACCTCTGTGAATTTCTACCACGGCCAATAATAATAGTGTTGTCTGTTTTTGTTTTCTGTTTTAGAAGGTAATCTGGTGGTAATTAGCGGCCACTGTTTTCAGACTGGAAATACTCGGGCGACCATAAATCATGTATGCTATGAATAAGCGCATCGCGCTAGCATCTCTGTGTATAAGTTGATGTTTGCATTTTATTCCTGTAGAGCATTATACATCATGAGCATTTCGTTTTGAACTCGCTACCCAGAAGACACAAGACGTTGAATCCATGTTAGTTTAAAATTGGTTCACCGTCTGCGACGTTGGACCAATGTTAACACTGGTTAAACCGGCATAGATCCAACGTCTTGTGCTCTGCTGGGGAGCTTCTTCACGACGAACAACGACGCATTTATTTCCAATACATGATCTTTGCGTATAATTACGACTGAGGTATAAGTTACAACGTCTTGTTTTTTGGCTTTCCCTTTTAACAAACCCAACCTTCAGAGTCTACAGATACATTGTATACCTTAGGTCCGTTCACCAGTCCCCGGGGTACCAAATGCACTTCGTATTGTCACTAATGAATCAAAATTAAAGGGAAAGTCAAACTGTCAAAATACACGGGACAAGGGTGTCCCCATAATGCAACAGTGGCCCCTGGACATTCCACAATGACATATCACCCCACATCCACAGTTATCAGCCAAGATAATAATACTAGATGCGTTTCATACCCATCGCCGCATTAAGAGCGAGTTCAAATCATATAAACTCTATATACTTGAGCGACATCTATGAGGAAATAATTCACCAATTTCTCTAATGTGGGCTTTGTGTCGAGACACAAACGGTTGTGTCACCAGAGTTTGGGCCAAGTACATCGGTACTTGTACTTACCTGTACTTAAGTACATTTTTTCGAGTACTTGCTTGTACTTTGTACTTGAGCCAAAAAAATGTACTTGTACTTGTACCCAAGTATATTACAAAGTACTTGGTACTTGAAGACAAGTACATTCCAAGTACATCCCGTTTTCTTCAAAAATTATATCTATTATAATTTACTTTTTCAGTTATTCAGTGCAATATTTTTAGAATATAAATTTTAAAATAATTCAATTGTTGAACGGAAAACAAATCTAGTTTATCTAGATGTATCAATGTAAAGCGTTATCACACATGTATACTTGTTTTCGGTGAGCTGTATATTGTCCCTTTGATCTTTCAGTCATACTTCTGGTGAGCCGTCCAGATAGATGTACTGATAAAATTGTTAAAACAACACGCAAAAATGAATTGGGCTTTAGGCCACCTTTGTGCACATATAGGCTAAACTGGGCCAGGAGAACCTCCTGAGGATGTTGAGATGAATGAGATGACACTGTCCTCCAGACACAGGATTCGAAATTCGAACCCTGGCGGTCTGAGGCCGAGCACGCTACCTCTCGGTCACGGAGGCTCCCCACAATACTGACTTTTACACGTGGATGGGGAAGAAACATTTTTGTTTCTTTCAAACCGCCGAGACCGGGAACCGAGCCCCGAGCTCTAGCGTGAAAGGCAGCGGTGCTAACCACTACCCTAGGGCCCCCGCCCAAAACAACACACAAGCCTGACTTGACAAAAACGATATAATAATCCAGTGTTGGTTTATTGTTGGGTCAGCGTTGTAGATGATGGCTCAATATTGAATTGACATTGGATTAACGTCTGGTGTCTGCTCTAGAAGGGGTGCGCTTTCATTGTTTGTGCGATTACCTCTTATAAAACCCTATAATTGCGAGGGTCATCTATGTTCACGTTTCGAAAAATAGTGTTCAATCGATATTGTAACATGAAAGCACTACAATTATATTTTAATTGGTTTAGGAAATATATAGTGTCACCTGTTGTGCTTGAATGAATACAAAATAAAAATATAATTTTAATTGCAGATATCTTAGTGCTAGAAGGGTTAGAAGTGTCAGATTGACCTGGCGCATGTGAGAGCAATTAACAGCTGCGTTAATCACGCCTTCATTAACACTTTCAGTGCGGCGAGATATTATCATGATTATATTCAAGTGTCAAACCACAATAAATACCCCTCAAGATCAAATAAATAGGCAATAATTCTGAAAATATATCCGCTGAATTTTTCTTATCATTTGAATTTACAACACCAAACCATTTCTGCACTAAATACATTATATACTCTAGTTAAAAAATATTTATGTTAAATAATAATATATTCTGCTGAATCAATTCATATTTGATGTATTCAATTGAGTGGAAAATGTGGTTGCCCATGGTGTTATTGTTGGCAAATTAAGAATTCTAAAAAATGAAATTAATCGTATTCCTCGTTAATAACTATGACACTATTATCTAGTGAAAGGAAATAAATATTTTTTGGCAGCATATTGGTCATTATGTTCAACAGACATACCCTAGTTATTAAAAAAGGGGAGCGCTTTTTACACCTCCCTGTACTGCACTCAGCGAACAAGAAACGTTGTCTTAGTTGTGGGTGATTACATAGCAATAAGCCAGCATTGGGCCATTGCGCCGTACTCTATTGACCATAGTAGTGATCCCCTTCAATACTGGGAAGCAAATATAAATGCTTTCCCCAATTTAAGAAAACTGGCGTTAGAGTACCTGAGAGATTTTTAGTATTGCAGGCAAGGTATTTCAACCAGAGAGATGCCAACTGAGCGATTCAACGTTTCAAAAAGTTATATTCATCGGATGCAATTCACAGAAATAATTAACTGTATAATAGCATTCAATACTCAAATATGCAATGGATAAACAATTTATTGAGCTCAATTTCACTGCTATTATTATTCAATACACAACTATTTATTGAGCTCAAATTGACTGTGAATGTCATTCAATACACCAATATACAATGAATTATAAACAATTTATTGATCTCACATTCACTGTTAATATCATTCAATGCATGAATATGCAATAATAAACAATTTATTGAGATCACATTGACTATTAATATAATTCAATACTACAATATGCAATAAATGAAAAAGTTATTCAACTCAGTATGACCTTTGTTTCTTAATTGATACATTTATCGGTATATTTTTATGGGTTATAATATACATTTGTATTTGGTACTTGGTAATTGTACCCAAGTACCTTGGGTAGTGCCCAAGTACATTTCGCAAAACCCTTCACTTGTACTTGCACTTGAACATTTTCAATGTACTTGTACTTGTACCCAAGTACTGAGCCGATGTACTTGCCCCAACCCTGTGTGTTGCCATGGGGGTCTGGAAACAGCTGACCTCCAGCATATTGACAGTGGGAGCTTTCCAAGCCAACACGGCACACTCACCAAAATTGTTGGTTTAATGTCGGCCAACGTCGCAGACGTTGGTCTAACATTAAAACAACATTGGGCCAATTTCTCGTTGGAGTAGTATCTTGTAATCAGTTCAGTAGCTGATATTAATGCTGTGAAAGTGTACTCTATAGGTAATGTAGGCCTACACCTGACCGTTCCACGCATGCCTATTTTGCAGTTGTATGAATCTTTAATACACTTTTATTCATAATTATGCATTGTTGCCAGGAGTGGCACTGAGTGGCACTTTTAGTCTATAATTATGCATTGTTGCCAGGGTGTGTAAGCAGGATGTTTATCCTGCCAGAAAAAGATTCAACGAAGCGGATATACTGTAATAAATAGGAGTGGATACCATTCATAGGCCTAGTGATCCCATTGACCCAACATCCCCGAACTATGTAAGCCAACCCCCAGATTTCCTTAGTTTTTTTCAGAATCATCAGCTTTAATGATGCCCGTATTTGTTTATTGTCTTACACTGTGGATAACCAACCACTTCCAGAATAAGCGACATTGAATGCTTGAACATAATTAGAAACTAAAAATGTGTGTGCGTGTGTGTGGGTGGTGGTGGTGGGGGGTCAATAACATCTCAAAGCATGAGGAAGTAATGCTTCACCATCAACATTTTGGCCTACACCTACCCCATATTACTAATGTCAATTATATGCATATTATCAGAAATGCATTTCTGATATTATTGAGGTCAATTTAACCATGAGGAGCAATTCGAATAGAAAACACAAACCAATGGTAGTAGACCTTATGCAGAAAGCTGTGTATCTCCCTCTCTATCAAAATATCACTATGGTTACGAGATATGAAGCGCTTGTCTATCATGTGGCCCCGCCCCGTCGTGTCTTTATTGGACACACCCATATCGTGTATGTGTGTCCACCCACGGATACCTATATCCAGCCAAGGCAGGGATAGAGGACAGTCACGACAGGGATCGCAACCGGACATCACACATCGTCTGTCAGGTTAGTACTCATATCATATCGTCTCCTTGGAATTGGAAGGGTGTATCTCCCACTTTGTAAAGTGGGAGATACACCCTTTCAATTCCAAGGGGACGATATATCAACCGTGTGACTCGTTCCGACACTGGGTGTCAATCCAATGATGGGTTTTTGTTGGTCTATCGTCCGCGACGTTGGCCCAACATAAAAATCAAGTTAAGATTAACTCAAAGTCTGGTGTTTGTTGAACAGTTTCGGCGCTGTGAAATAACAGTTATTTTGCCCGGACTAGTATGGCCAGCGTCAGTTTATTTTCGCCTTGCAGAAGGGGCGAAGTAATCGTATTTTTTATTTTACTGCAAATAAGTGCATTTTAGCACTTTTCGGGTCAATATGCACGTATTTGTGTTTTTTTATATTTAATTTCAAATATTGCGTGGATTTTAAAAGAATCCGTCACGGTATCAGGATAATGTTAATTAAGCAAGCCTAAAAACTCTCCCGGAAATTGCATTCCTCCCTCTATATCCAACTCTAAATTTCGATTTTTTATGATAATGTAATTTCGTAAAGGTGAAATATATCGCAAATAATAATAGATTATTAAAAATGTGTATTTTTTTGCCCAGCGCGCGCTTTGGGTGGTTGCCAATTTTCGAAAAAAAAGTTCATTTCAGGAGATAGAAAACATTGATCCGGCTATGTTTGTTTTCATTGCCCTTATTATTTTTTTCGAAACAGGTACAAAGTTTTTTATTTCGTGGCACTCATTTTCTTTTCCAGAAAAAAAGTTTTTTCTTTCAGGAATCAAGTCGTTTACGTGTAAAAACATCAATTACATTATGTCAATGTATGTTTGAAATAAATTCTAAATAAGTAAATATGAACAAACATAAGAACTAAAATAATTCATGTTTCTGAGTCGAAAGTATAGGATGAAACGTGAAGAGCTGCGAGTAATGTTATAGACTTGTTAACAATACATGAAAACTGTGACAAATGTGGATTCTCGCATGAAGAATTAAAGTATATGATACAGCATATTTGTACAGAGATAGACACCTGACCGCAGACCAATTTATTTTGTTCATAATATTGTATAACATGATATGTTTTTTGAACGAATAAAGAATATTAAATAATAATACAAATTTAGCCCTCTTATAGCTTATAATACATCTTGTGTCACCTTTTCAGGATATAAGGTTACGGCTAAATGCAATTTATTTGCGTTTTAGAATCAGACACTATGTCACGCTCTCAGGTAATGCTTTGGCTACTTCTTATGGGATCATTAGTTGTGTGTGAACCTCTGGAGTTCAAGGTCGGCATCTTGAGTGACACATCAAGGTCTTTGGGCAGAAGTGCCGCTCTCGCATTGGCCATTGATGATTTCATGGAAGTGGAGGCACGCAACTTCAATATCACGTGAGTAGTTTTGATGTTAAAATATCTGTATAACTTTATTTAAAAGCTTAGGTGAAGTGGAGAGAAGTCTTCATGCGACCAGAAAATAACCTTTTTGTGTATTGTTATAACATAACATTATTTCATACAATTCCAGTGCAATTTTGATATGAATATCTTTGAATCGCGTATTCTATTGTTGAAACTAAATAACTGTGCTGTATTGTGAATTTCTATGTCACTGGAAAAACACAGTTAGGGGCCACCATTCAATCTCCAGAATTTACTTCGAAATTTACATCAAGAACTGTTCTATATAAACATGTAATAAAATTTGAAATTTTCAGCGCGCCGCCATGCCAGGTTGAAATAAATAATTTGTCCGCGTCAAAAACTCCAAAAATCTCTATTCAGATTCCTTGGTATAGTACCTAACCGTATTACGTTAGTACCGCGGCTGCCAAATCACTGACTGTTACTTTAATCAGTACCAGCCACAGGTAAAGCAGTGGGTACATGACTGATGTAGATTGTAGACAGTCTGCTTTTTATATATATAGAATGATGCTGTAAAACTACAATGATAAAAACGTGTTTTGAGTGATCACAGCACTGCGAACAGTCATCCCCTGCTACCCACAAGGTCGGGCATTAACACACAGATACGGTATAGTGACCTTTACCACATATAACCACTATATTAATTAATGTCCCTGTTCCTTTGAAGATCGATGGTTGATTACAGACATATCCGGCTTTTCTCTTAATGCGCATCCTACAATTTAAAAAAAGTATCTATATATTAAATTATTTTATATTATAATGTAACTGGGTTAATTGCATTTATAGCTAACTCCATTTGTAAACAGGGTGGCATGAAAAATGTGGGTATGAATCTGCAATACAATAAAACCACTTATAATATACACAATATTCACTGCATGAGAAAAAGGATACTATAAATATTTTTTCAATACATGTCAAAAGAGCTTGTCGCTATGCATTCAACACTTTAATTTGAGGCATATATAATTTTTGTTTCAAAATTTCGTATACTGTAAGAGGTTTTACTAATATCAGGATTAAAGATAATAATAATAACCATGATATTACGTGTGAATAGCAAGGCCTATAGGATTATATAGATAATTCACACTAATATTTTTATACATATATGCTATTATAGAGTAATGTTTGGCTGTTGGGCATTGCACCTAAACTTTATTTGTCTTTTTTTAACCATGGATAATGCATCGGGCTTCTCTCCCAAAAGATGAATTGACAAAACAACCATATCAGGAACATATAATTGAGTGCTGTATTCATATGATCAGCTGTGAATCGGAGCAGAGAAAATAAGTCAGTGCGCCCCATTCAAATCGGATATAGCCTACATCATAATTCTAAGCGAGGCTCTTCCACCATTAGCCAAACATAGCCTGCATCCGATCTGCCGCTATAGTCCATTAGATGTGCGCCCACAGGTTAATTATCATTATTATGGCACACTGCGGAAAAACGCTTCTTTGCTAAAGGCCTATTCACTATGATAGAGAAACTCTACAAACGCGAGTTGATCTAATGTTGTTTTAGTGTTGAGTCAAAATCGCAGACGGTCTGCCAGCTTTGAAATAACATTGATGTTCACACATGCTGTTTTAATGTTGACCAACCGTCTGCGACGCTGGCCCAACCTGAAAACAACATTGGTTTAACGTCTCGTGTTTACTGTGGCCCTCTAATTGTACGATAGAGAAAATATGCTAGAAATAAAGGCAGGAAGGTGGACAGGACAGGTATTATAGACAAGCACAGACAAGACTAAACGTTGACCCACTGTTTGTTTAATAATGTTCGATTACTACACATCAGCAATCCCAGCACACATATTGAAACCAACATTCTTTCTACGTCTGTGTTTTCCTAGGTAGGCTATATAGGGGTCCCATCGGATGGAGGATTGAAAATTATTATAATACTGCCAGTGTTTTTAAAGCACAAATTTTGGTAGGTTTAACACCTATTGTTTCTTCAAAGCAATGGTTTGACTGGAGAATATATTGACATTATTATGTCGGCCTCAACATTTGTCGCTAACATGCGCTATATTCCTTCAGCTTTATTTTCAGGTATGTTATAGTGGAGGCTGGGTGTACGGCTAAAACAGGGCTGCACAGTGTGATGAACATGCTGAAAAATAACCGGGTGGATGTGGTCATGGGGCCATCATGTTCAAAAGGTAAGTCAAGAATACGTTCCCAGCAGGGGGGATCGTATTCTCGTACATGTTACGATATATCGTAGACTTCGGATTGGTCGAGATGGCCATCTCGACCGATCCGAAGCCTACGATATATCGTAACGTGTACGAGAATACGGGGGCAGAATACTATCAAACAGGCGTCTGACCATCAAGCTAGTGGTGCAATATATGATAACTGTCATGATCAGCTTTCAAATAATCTAGAGAGGGGGACGCATTGGTAGAGCGCCTGCCACGCCAGTCATGCAATGCGTCCCGGGTTCGAACCCCGCAGCTGATCCTGCTTGGGTCTTCCAATCCTTGTTTCACTCCTGTCATTGTGACTAGGCGATCACGTTAATGGCGGCCCCTCGTCGAGTTCAGGTTGAAACCAGTGTATCGGCTTCTCCTTCATCTTTCAAATATTCTGTGCAGCATTCTTATGTTTTAAATAGTTTACTGAGAGTCCCATCCCAGAAAACACGGCACATCTAGCCAATAGTTGACCAATGCTGGGCCACCGTCGTAGACGGAGGGCCAACATTGGTCAAACATCGGGTAGATGTGTCGTGTTTGCTGGGATCAGTTTCGTAAGATTTATTAAGACAGTATCTATTTTCTGTTCCAGCTTGCATTGCAGTGTCTTTATACTTGTCGTACTTGAACATCCCGTATTTTCTACACAGCTGTCTTGACGCAGATCTTAATGACAACAACATTCACAACACAGTTGTGCGCCTGCAACCAGCAATAGGCGAGGTATACTAAAATTGTATGCGTGTAATAATGACTAAAAATGATTAAAAAAATGCCAATTGCTTTGAATCCTTGCTTGCTTGTTTGTTTCCTCCCTTCATTTTTCCCTCCCTCCCTCCATGTAAATGTTGAAGAGACGGTGGCATCCATAAAATTATTTATTTAATCGATACAAATTATATCTGTCTAATTCATAAAGCGTGTTGTTAGTGCATATTATAATGTTCTTTTATTGTGACAGGTGGGCGAAGCATTTGTGAAGCTGTTTAATTGGAATGGATGGAATCGTACAGTATTAATCACCTCTGATGAGTGGACTTGCTCTCATGGAGCTACAGGACTGATAAAGGCGTTTGGAGAAAATAACATCACAATCAGGTGCTTTACCAGTGACTCATAATGTGTATTCTCAAAATACAAAGCATCACCTCAGATCTCTATACAAGGCGTGGAATGAATTGCTTGAAAACCTCCCAGCTTCCTTTATAAATCTTATATCGTTCCTCTAGAATGAAAATCATCATAAACAAAGTGATTCAAATAGAATTAGTGGCTTATTTGAAAGGCAGATTAGGTTTTTAACTTCGACCAACAAATAATTCCATTAAGCATTTATAAGTGAATGTTTGAAGTCAGTTTATAAGTTTCAATTTAGGCCTACTTGTTTCATGTGTATTGAAGCTACACTTGGCAGTGCGTACATCACTTCATATTGCATACTGCTGCTATAGGCTCTAAACCACTCTATGTATGTTTCTAACTTTAGTTGTACCCCAAGGTTGTATCTCTGTAATCAGCGTGGTGCTTTCTGGGTGCAGATGTGTCTCTCTGTTCGTACACAATTGACTACTCCTTTAGGCCTACGTCTTTTTTATTCCATCACATATACACAGACAACCAGTCCTTGGTGTAAGGGCATAAGAGAAGAGTCTTAAAATTATCATGTAAATAGCTAAAGAGAGTGCTCTACACTCACAATGCATCAGAAACACAGCGAGAGATAAAATGGCCAATGATCTTCGAAAGATATATTTTAGAGATTGCCGTGAGTTTGCACACCATAATATTGATCTCCATGCACTAGATCATGATCGCGCTTCTTTTATATGTAGGGCGACAGTGGTTCAGTAAGCATTTATTTTTACAAATTTTGAATGTTTTAGTGTGTCGTGCCATCCTTGCTTTTTAGCAAAATGTATTATTATATCAGAAACGTAAGTATGTTATTGAACTCTTTTGCCATCAATGTGTAGCATTCTCCAACAAAATTCTGTTAGAAAATACATGCACATGGATTTCGACAGATAAATACATTCATTTGTGTATCTCTGGAGATTTATATCCAGATAATTGTGATAGCGTCTATCAACCCTTTAACCGCCGGTCCGTCAAGATTGTATATTTTTTAAATTTATCAATAAATAAAATGCCAAATGCAAGATAAAACGTGACATCAATCGGCAAGATTTCACATTCGTTAACCTTCATTTTGTCAAATCTGACTAATTTTCACTTACCTGAAGTTGTGAGTCGCGTCAGTGAGAAGTAA
This sequence comes from Flabesymbios commensalis, assembly GCA_964017125.1. Lineage (NCBI taxonomy): Eukaryota > Metazoa > Annelida > Polychaeta > Terebellida > Flabelligeridae > Flabesymbios > Flabesymbios commensalis. The sequence goes on along the minus strand of OZ024906.1, from coordinate 39,088,687 downwards.
CTTCAAGTGAGGGAAAATGCCAATTAAATAACTTGGTGGTTATTGGGTTAAAAACGCTTACTAGATCTCTGAACAAAATAGAGTGCTCATAGAATACGTGTTAGTCTGCTGCGATCTGTATAAATGTCAGTTGGATCGCACCATTCTGTGATTATGTTAATGGTTTAGTCCCCCAGCCCAAGCTTGGGCTGGTGGACTAAATCAGTGGCATTATACAATTCTGCACTGGTACTATCTGAGGACCTTTACTCGTACGCCGCGTCCAATGAAGTATACTATAATATCCATTTACTTACAGCGATCATGTGAATCTGCCCGGCGTCGGTGTAACTCAGAAGGCAGCAGATGAAGCTTTGTTGAGAGCCAGTGAGCGTGCACGAGGTGGGATATTTTGTAAACACTATTCGGGATCTTGATCATATATGTACATGAGCGTCGTTATTGGTACGGCCATATATAGCGGTCCAATAATAATATTAAAATAGTAAAACCAGCTGCCCTTAATTGGTACTCGTATTGCAATTCTAATCAGAAACTTCCAAGAAGACGTAGGGCTTATACCAATAGCCTAAATAATTAGTAGCTTCCAACGCCCCTTGGAGAAATCTTGTTTGCATAGTTATTTTTAAAAGCAGACCTTTTCCTGTAGTATTTAATTGGTTTAGTAGATTTCTAGCGGTAAATTTTCTTTTCAAATATGTTATCTCACCAGACAATCTGTTGAATTTTCAAATAGTGCTTTGTCAGACAATTTATTAATGTTTTGATAAAAGTTCATTGGATTTAAAAAAAAATATCGTGTTATAGGCCTATATTGCACAGTAGCCTCTCATTATTATTGATCAGCTAGTCACAAACTTTTATTAAAATTAATATATATTTTTTCTATCATTACCAACAATTTAGACTTGTTTTAAGTGATTCACCAGGAAGTGTATAGGCTTATTATAAGGTAGGCTAAGTAGGCCCTATATGTTAGGGCCTGTCACACCTTGGCGATCTCCGTCAACGATCGCGTAACGCACGGAAAAATATTAAAAATTATTGAAAACGCTGGCGATTGATGGACTCATCTTCTGATCCAGAACGATTGTCTAGCGTTCGTAAGCGCTTGAGTAGCGTTAGAGTAACGCAACGTGTGCTCGACGTTCCACAGCGCAAAGTTACGATCACTTGAAAACCTCTAGTTTGTACTGCAATATTTCATTGGTTTTAGTAGATTTCTAGCGGTAAATTGATCTTTCTAACATGTTGAGCCATGCGAGAATATATTGATTTTTCAAAGTAAGGTTTGTCGGAGTGTTCATAGGTGTTCGGTATAAGTTATTTTGAATTGGACATTTTTTCGTGTCAAAGGCCTATTTTGCATAGAAGTAGATGTTAAACATCTCTTATATTATTAATCAGCTTATCACAAACTTTTATAAATGCGTTGAAATTTTATTATTTATTGAAATAATTTATAACTTTATTTTTATGGTTTTAAGTGATTCTCCAGGAAGTGTAATACATCTATATATATGCCTATTATGATATAGTATAGCGACTGAGTAACGCTCTCCTAGCGTTCGCAACGATCCAGTAACGTTCCCTTAGCATGTACAGCGACTGAGTAACGCTCCCCTAGCGTCTCCTCTTACACGCTGGCGTGCGTTGAAAGTTTTCAACCTGTTCAAAACTCTCAGCATTCATCAGTGTTCATCTGCGATTAACAACGATCGATAAACGCACACGACGATAGCATAACGATGGTCCAGCGATGGTCAGCGTTCGGCTGATTTTTTCGTGCGTTACGCGATCGTTGAGGCTGATCGCCAAGGTGTGACAGGCCCTAATATAGGCCTTTAGTAGAGCGACTGGCTAACGTCTAGCATGTAGAACGATTGAGTAACGACCACCCAACGCTCATCCAACGTCTGCTCTTACACGCAGGTGCGGGTTGAAAGTTTTGAACATGTTCAAAACGCCCAGTGTCAATCTTGAGATCAAGCGGGGGCTCTGGTGCAGTGGTTAAAGCTGCCTGCTTGGAAAGTCGGAGATCGCTGGTTTGAACCCCACTCTGGCCTTCAAGTTTCGTAAAGATTCAATATTGTGGGGAGCCTCTGTGACAGGGATGTAGCGTGCTCGGCCTCAGACCACCAGATCCCGAATTTTAAATCCTGTATCTGGGGGGCAGTGTCATCTCATTCACCTCATCATCCTCTGGATGATCTACCGGCCCAGTTTAGCCCATATGTGCACAAAAGTGGTATAAAACCCCATTCATTCATTCATCAGCGATCAACAAGGATCGCAAAACACACAATAGGCCTACATCATAGCGATGTTCAGCGATTGCCAGCGCTCGGCTGATGTTTTCATGCGTTACGCGATCCTTGACGCTGATCGCCAAGATGTGCATACCGCCACTTACGTTATTTATTGTAACTCAATATAATTTTGCACAATTGGAATTCAAGTGCAAGTTTGTTTATTTGGCAATTAAGCGTCCACTAGAGACATAGTAACAACAATATTATCAAAAACAATAAAACGTTATGCCAATGATTTTGACACAATAAATAAGCATACATGAAATTTGTAATAATACAAAATTATGTATGCAAATGATAATACAAATAATATAAGCTCTATACATAATGCGTGATGAAATGCAATGCATAAACATACAGGCTCCAGAATGTAGTAGGCCTATCAAATGGATGTCATGGAACATCCCAAGTGTGCAATGATTTACATCTTTTCTTGCACTACATGTATTATATATCATAGTACTGTTGCCTTATAGCACCATTCAATATTAGGTTCAGTTATAGTACTAGTATACAAGCTCTTTGGTTAAAAAAAATACACACATACAACATACTATTTCCCAAGATTATGCAACAATAATTTATTATTGTATTCCAGTTTCATTTTCAGTTTAAGTTTCATTTTGGACACAAATTAGCTAGCTCTCATTCTGTATTAAAACTGTATTTACACATTAATTCACTAGTGTTGAGCATAACACTTGAATACAAAATGTTCTGGTAACAAAGGCAATTTGTGATTGTTCAGTATTTGAAAATATCTTCCACACATAAGGCATTTAAGGAATTAGATTTAGCAGTCCTCTAAAAAATGTAGGCTAAGAAGATCTCACATATAGGTTTATGTCATATTCTATATCTGTGGTTTAAGTCCACCAGCAGTAATTCTGGCCAAAGTGCTATAGTTGGAAGGATCTCACCCTTCACTTCGTTCGGTCACATGTGGAGATAAGATTTTGCTAGCTACAGTGCTATAGACTATTGGTGACGTCACAATATTTAAAGCTCTGTGAAGTCACTCTTATACTCGATCTTATGACGTCACAAGATAGAAGTTTCATGGTGCCCACAGATACCATGACGTTACATAATGAGAAACAGTTTCCATGAATACATGTACAGCTGTATATTCTCTATTATTTGTTTTATCGCTCCCACTAAAGTCTGTACCGACTAAAGCCGCGACAATATTTAGCTCAATTAATGTTTTTCTAATAGTTGTACTAGTATTTCAATTCAGATCGGAGAATTAAGGAGCCGGACCAATAAAATAGCTTCCGACGCCGCTGTTATATGGATCCAGGTTCAGAGTGAGCCTGTACGTACGCCGGTGTTCGGGATACATCACCCCTCTAGCTATGTAGGTTTCAAATAGGGCCGAAACACAATGCTCCGTAGAGATTTGCCTCAATGAACTAGAGGTGATGTTTTCGGACTTAGACCGATAGGGCTCGAATTTTAATGGGCTCTCGCAAAATGCGTTTTGAAATTTTGAAAATTAGGCGATCAAGGTAATTAATTAAACCTTGTACTGTACCTTAAACAGTTTGCTACCATTTTAGATTTGAAGTTTACATTTTCATCTACTACAAGATATTTTATCAATTTCAGTGAGACTTTATTTGGCTTGAAACTTGCTGAAACCATATGTACACTTCAAACAATATAGGTTCTTCAAGAACCCTTCAGTACAATCACCATGCAACCCCAGGAAAACCCTGCAAGGGTTCTCCTGGGGTTGCATGGTGATAGTACTGAAGGGTTATTTCTAGAGAACCTATATTGTGTAGAGTGTAGTGGGACTAGAAGTAACGTTAGGCCTACTGGTGATAAAGTGTATTTACCCAGCAAACACCACACGTAGAACCAATGTTGTTCTGAAGCTGGGCCAGCTTCAGATCAACATTGCGTCGGTCGGGAATAACAACAGGCCCCATTCATTTGACAGGTTGTTTCTCGAATACCCACAGTCGTATTTAAATCGTACATGCAACCACAAAGAGCCAAGCACACTTGGCCGGTTGCTGTTACAAGAAAGGTAGACACAAATGATAAATTTACCGTAAATGAAAATGATTTATTTTTGAAAAAAACGAAGCGACAAGCGCACTTGGGTTGTTGTTTAATGAAAGGTAAACACAAAGATTGATTGAAATGAAAATACAAAGAGGCAAGTATACTTAGCCGCTTGTTGTTTCAAGAAAGATAGCCCGAAAATATTGATTTAAGTGAGAATACAAAGATGCAAGCACACTTAGCCGGTTGTTGTTTCAAGAAAGCTGGATGCAAAAGATTGATTTAAGCACTTACAACAGGCTATGTCAAATTGGAGTCTTGTTTTCTATAATACTTCAGGTTTTTTTTTCAGTTTGACAGTAAAATAAGCATTAGCCTCTTGTTATTTCCGACAGACGATTCGTTTAACTTGTCGTGTTTTCCGAGTATTCCCTTAATTATCCAACATGTTTTTTTGTTTCCAGTAATTATTTTTTGCCACCGGGATCTAGCCACAGATAACCTGTTAGTCCGCAGAGCGCACGAGCTGGGCATGACCATGGAAAACTATGTCCTGCTAAACTATCAGCTGATACCCGAGCACTTGACACCGTGGCAGGACCACGAGCTGACAATGGGACTGTCTGCTGATGAGGCGCGAGCTCCATATTATACAGTCAAACGGGTAAGATTGGAGAAATAAAAAATAGGCCCCCCGCATTAGCTTTTGCTGCCTCGGTCACAATTCACAAAAAGGGCCTTCCCGGGCAGTTCCCGAGCTGTTTTGACCGTCCCGCACAGACCCTGTTCATTTTTTACCCCATCTTTTTTTAAATAAAGCAGCCCCTGCCCCCTACGGGGAACGAGCCAGAGCCAGAAGGGATATAAAGGCGAGTCCGGATTGATCAGACTTAGGCCTATTTTCAATTGATCTCGATGTCTGTCTACTAAATTTTTGTTAAACTAACTGACAAACTGTCAAGATGCCTACGACTAAATAATAATAACAAAAACTGATGTGAAGTGAAATCGAGTAGATTTAAGTAGGCCTAGTTGCAGTAGGCCTGGCAGTAGCAGAAGTGAGTTGGATTCCCTGGTTGGGCGGCCACTTGAAACTGAACATGTTGAGTGGAATGAGAGACCCTTATCAGCAGTAGAGTCTTTAAGTTTAAGTAGGCCTTAGCCCGCCTATATTTTACATTCTTAATTATATTCCAGTTCACCAGGTCTGAATAAGAGGTACCCATTGTATTTGATTTGTCAGATATTTTCTTGCAACATCGTAACAATGTCGGGCTGTTGCAAGCCTAAGCCTGAGGCCAGTTAAATGAATATTGTCAGCAGCTTGCATCTCCTAGATAATGTATTTTACTAAAAAACAAAATTGATAAGCACACCGTAACATATTCTATTCTAGTTATTATTATTATTTCAGGTTAGCCTGGCTGATCTGGGTGGACCACATATGGCACAGTTCAAGGAGAGGGTAGCCAGACGACAGATGCTGCCACCGTGGAATCAATTCTATCAACCTGAAGAGGTAATACAGGGCCAATACACCATGTCAACATATCTGTTAAACAATAAGCTAGGCGCACATGTACCCACTGGTCTGTGGTTTGAGAACACATTTTCCAATTTAGATATGATTCAATCTGTGACCGAGATCTCACCCAGGTTTTCTTCCCAATTTTCATTCAGCCGAGGTGGTTGAGATCTTAGAAAATACCAAATTAACAAATGAAGTTACCAAGCAAACATGAGACGTTGACCCAAAGTTGGTTTACTGTTGAGCCAACGTCTCCAACAATTGCTGGGTTTAAGCAAGCAATATAGAAGGAAGTATATTCTTTGGTATAAGGAACGAGACTGCAATATTCCATTGTTATAATTTACTATACATAATGACCATTACCTTCTGCTACCTCAACTTTTCAGACTAATTCAATCTCAACCAAATACAATGAGAGCGTACTGTGACTTTTTCATCAAGGAACCCAGAAAATTTCTTTTTTTCAGTCAAGATGTTATTTTACTAAAATACCGTACAAAAAATTGCAGCATTTAATTATATAGAAATATCAAGAAAGACCACCATGGACAAATGTGCACTCGTAATATGAACAGCTCGGCTTGATAACGCCAGTGATACCTACTGCGCTTGTGGCTTTTCTCTCATGACTTACCAGATCACACACAAACTTGAATGAATAGCTTGTCATGTGACAGTCGCAACCTCGTGCTATTTGTTTTCAAGAAACATTAATGAACATAATTATTTCAACCTTATAGTGCACTCTGTGCATCATTTTGTTTAATGCTTATTTTACTCAACCCATTAATGTATATGTAGCTCTATCAACTGTAAGACAAATATACATAATAGAGTATTTTCCTCCATTCTTTGATTGCATTGAAATATGAATGTAACAGATCATGACATTATGGCGTGATGGGGAGCCCCTCGTGCCGAGAGTACCTGTAAGTGACCGTCGGAGCCTCTAGTATGGGGTCACAATGGCCGACGAGGGAATCTGCCCAATCTCACCATTTAAACTCAAACTTCCTCCTCCTCCGTCGAGTCGACGGTTCCAAACAAATCAGAAAACTCTTTCTCCTCTTGTCATGTTTATTCGTTTAACATTTGGCAACAGCAAAGCACAACCTCCGCGCAAGGCACGTCCCAACTGACTTAGCGAGAGCGAACTACGGCACGTCCATAGTCGCCGAGTGTAACGCCTGAAGTGCGGGAGAAATACCAAGGCCGCACACATTGCAATTTGTGCACCCGTCACCAAGGTACGGAAACGAGGCGGTCGTCCACAACCTCTCGCGTCCGAGAAGCCGGGGATAAACGCCACATTAACTGAACGACGTCAGGATCCTACATTACCCCCGGGTGAGTGATAACGTAGGACCCAACTGACGTGTAGGAGACTGCTTCGTGCAAGTAGAGGGGTTGTAAAAATATGTAACCTCTTATAACTAAGCATAGTTTAAAAAAAAAAAAAATATAGCGAGTGTGGTTACAGCGTGGTTGGTTGAAATCGCAGCATTATACATGAATTGTCCCATCCTCTTAACACCAACTGTCCTTTATGTATGTATTCATTTGCTGCAAGCTGCGATCAACCCATTCATTTAATTAACATAATTTATATTAGTAATTTAGCAATGAACTTGCTAAAAAAATGTCTTTACATTTATATATCTGTACACAATGCTGCCAGGCCTGGCATATTCATTTACAATTTAACAACATTGTTAATACGAGGTATGCGGTTGGGCCCGCCATAGATGTCGTTAGGCGCAACTATGGCGTGAACCATCCGCACAAATCGGGCAGGAGTCTGGATTATTCGTCCGACTCTAGTTTTTCGCACTGCTTGGTCGGTCGAAATTTTTTCGCGATTAGCGATATTCGCATGTTTGCTTTTTGTCGAGTCGATTGCGGCGTCAGCAGCACCCGGGGTTTTACCCCGTGGATGTAAAGGTATGCGGGAATACGTTCGTAAAACCACCGCCGTTCCCGTTAGCGCGGGACACGGCGGGGGCTCGCGAATGCGGCGCTACATAAGTATTGTCTCTGTTAAACAAGTTGACTTTAACATCTATTTGCTTTGGGACTGTGGCCGATTCTTGACTGCTTCTGACTGCCGTCGACTTTTTCGTTTTAACTCTCGTCCCGTTGGACGTCGGAGTGTCCGCACTACCAGGTCTAGGTGGATCCTGTGGATTCCTTCTAGATGTCCTGGTAGCCGTCGATCTCCGTGGTTTGCTTGGCGTTTTACGCTGTATTGTCGTACCTGTCGTAGGCTCGCACTCAAGATGTGCGGGTTTAACGCGATCTAAAGAGACCGTCTCAACCTTGCCTTTAACTAGGATTTTCATTACTCTGCCACTCCTCGCGACGACCTTATATTGTCCGTCGTGAGGGGCGGTCAGGGGCGGCGCAATTGCGATTCGGCGCAAGAATACATGATTACATGTAGCTATTTCCTTGAATTGGAAAATGTTGTGTTGTTGTGTGTCACGTGGCGGACATAGACGGAGACGCGACATGGCCACGCGTAGCTTGTCTGAATAATTCTCCAAATCAGTGTTGGCGTCGACGGTGTACTGTTTAGTAAACTCTCCTGGAAGTCTAAGGGTTGTCCCATAAATCATCTCGGCAGCTGACCTGCCTAGTCTCTCTTTAACGGCTGAACGAACTCCTAAAAGTACAGCAGGTAACGTGATAGTCCACGGGTTCGGTGACTCGTGCGCCATAATGGCGGCTTTCAATTGACGGTGGAAACGTTCGACCATGCCATTCGACTGAGGGTGATAACTCGTGGTACGATTCCGAATAATCCCGAATTGATTACACAAACTATCCCACAATTTGGACTCGAATTGAGCGCCCCTATCAGTGGTGATAGTGGCTGGGGTACCATAACGTGCTATCCACCCGCTGAAGAAGGCATCGGCGACCGTTTCGGCTCTAATATCTACCATAGGTATAGCTTCGGGCCAACGTGTAAAACGGTCGACGCAAGTCAATAGATATCTGAAGCCATCAGCATAAGGTAAAGGTCCTACTATGTCTACGTGGACATGATCGAATCGCTCGGTAGGTTCAGTGAACTTTCCGAAAACTGGAGTGTTGTGACGTGAAACTTTAGCAGTCTGGCAACCCTTACAGGTACGACACCATCTAGCAATATCTATATTCATGCCGTGCCATACAAATCGGGTATTAATCAAAGGTTTGGTAGCTCTATGCGATGGATGACCTAAACCGTGCAAGTTTGACAAAACTTTTCGGCGAAATTTCGCGGTAAGGTACGGCCGGTTGTGTCCCGTGGACACATCACACCAGATCAATTGATTATCGAACGATTTTAATAGTTTGAACTTCATAGTGGATGTAGTCGAGTGTCTCAAACGCGTGAATTCCGCGTCATTAGCTTGGTCGAGACTTAACTCTTTATAGTCTATCGCTGGTCCATCATGTATCGCTGACACTGATGGTCGTGACAGCGCATCAGCGACGAAATTTGTCTCTCCTTTTACATATCTAATATCGGTGGTGAATTCAGCGATGAAAGCTAAATGACGTGTTTGTCGTAGGGACGCGCGCTCAGTCACGGATGACATTACGAATGTCAACGGTTTGTGATCTGTATTAACGAAAAAATTTCGTCCTTCTAAATTGTGTCTGAAATGTTTAATTGTAGCGTATACTGCCAAAAGCTCACGATCGAACGCGCTGTAGCGTGTGTCTGCTGGGTTCAGCTTCTTGCTGAAAAACGAAAGCGGCTGCCACATACCATTTAAAAATTGCTGCAAAACGCCACCGACGGCGACATCACTAGCGTCGCACGTGATGTTAAGCTGGGCCGTAGAATCTGGGTGCACCAGAAGCGTAGCGTTTGCCAATATCTGTTTTGACTCAGAAAATGCTGACTCTGCATTTTTATTCCACTTCAAATCGAAATTTGACTTCGGTGACAGCCTGGAATGTCCTTTGTTGGCAGCTGTCAGTAGATTATTGAGTGGTGTCATCTTCGCGGCGCAATGCGGTATGAAACGGTGGTAGTAATTCACCATTCCCAGATATCTACGCAATGCTCGTTGTTTTTCGAGTTTAACGAAATTAACAATCGCGTCAACGGCGCTGGGTAACGGCGAAATTCCTTCGGCGCAAACGTGGTGACCTAGGAAACCTAATTCAGTTGTACCGAACTGACACTTTTCAGGACCAATGATAATTCCGTATTCAGATAGTCGAGCAAAAAGAATTCGTAAATTTTTATTATGCGTTTTATGATCTGGGCTGGTTACCAGTGGGTCATCCAAATAAACAAAAACGAAATCAAGTCCGCGTGTAACGTGGTCTATAAAGCGCTGAAACGTTTGACCGGAATTTCTTAGACCAAACAGTGTTCTAGTGAAATTAAACAAGCCAAAAGGCGTAGTAACGGCAGCCTTGTGTACGTCGGACGGTTCCACCGGAATTTGGTAATAAGCCCTGACCAAGTCGATCTTCGAAAAAATTTTCGATCCGGCTAACCGCTGCGTGAAATCTTGTATATGAGGAATCGGATAACGGTCCGGTACGGTCTGTGCATTCAAACTACGGTAGTCCCCGCATGGTCTCCAATCGCCGTTTTTCTTTGGCACCATGTGAAGCGCTGAGGACCACTCACTGTCGCTGGGTTCAATAACCCCTAGTTTTATCATCTCGTCAAACTCGCGTTTTGCGGTAACCAGCTTATCGGGTGCTAAACGTCGTGGTCGTGCAAAAACCGGGTGACCTTTAGTCACAATCTTGTGTGTTATACCGTGTTTAACGGTCTCACCCTTTGTCGTAGGGCGTGTCAGTTCCGGGAACTGGCCGAGGAGTTTTGTGTACTCATTCTGAACGGTGTCAACTCTGTTCAATGACAGAGGTTTAATCGAAGACAGTGAAGCGGCAATAGCTAGACCTGTACGCATGTCCCAGAGACATCTGCTTCTCAAGTCTACGAGCAAATTATAGTGGATTAAAAAATCAGCCCCGATTATGGGTTGCTGCACATCTGCCACTATGAACGTCCACGGATATTCGCGCTTTAAGCCGACATCGACGACGCGTTTACAGTTGCCGTAAGTATGTATAGTACTGTTATTAGCTGCCACCAGGGGAGACTGCCAGCGTCCGAAATCCCGTTAGCGCAAGATTTCGGCAGAACACTGACAGCTGCGCCCGTGTCGATTAAATATCTGCATTTATGTCCTTTATCTGCGACATATAATAACTTAGAGTGAGATAACTTTGGAGAACTAGCGTCCGCGGAGTCATGTCGCGTCTCAGTTATACCGCCAGATGCAAGAGTCGCTACCTTGCTCTGGCTTAGCAGTTTGAGAAAAAGCGCAGGGGCTCCTGCACGTGCGTGCCTTATCACCGAAAATCTGGTGAAAATAGCAGACAGGTGCATTAGCCGAATCTAATGTCTTAGCGGCGTCATTTCTCTGTGGGTTCGGCAGCGGAACGAAAGGTCGAGCAAGTGGTTGCAAATTTGTCGGCGGGGCGAAAGGTCGAGCACTATCTTTTTCATTTCTATATTGACTAGGTTGGTTGGTAACAAAACCCGAGGCCTGAACATTAGGAGCAAATGCAGACGCGTGAGCATAGTTATTTGCTCGTCCACGTCCTTTATTTCTTTTCCTCTCTGATGTAGTCACGGTTTCTAGTTTCTTGATTCGCCTAGACAGATCCTCTAACAAACCAACTAGTTTGGTGGTTTCTTCGACTTTAATCTCTGCGACCCCCGGCTTACTCTCTTCGACGTCCTCTTTGGCTGCCAGTGCCCGGTCAGCCAAAACTGCCAAACTTTCAAGGGTGGCACTGTCGGGTTGAGTCGCCAAATGGGCTCTGATGGAAGCGGGCATCTGGCGTATGAATGCTTGACGAATTACAGCTTTCCCCACCACAGCTTTGGTGCCGAAACCTGCAGTCTTCTGCAGACGCCGCAGGAAACGCGAGGGAATGTCATTACCAATCTTCTCGCCAGAGATAACTTTGTTGACCCTTTCGGGTGTGGTCAAACCTCGTCTCTCAATCAAGATCGCTTTCAGGCTGTCATATTTGTTGGACCTGAAAGGCTGAAGTAGCACGTCCCTCACGTCCGATGCGATCTCGCCCGAAAGTGCAGCGCAGGTTAAGCTGTACCTCTCATCATCATCGTTGATCTGGTGAAGAGCGAACTTCGTCTCAATTTGGTTGAACCAGAGTTCAACATCCGAGGCGTAGAAAGTGGCGATTCTGAACTTTGGTAAGTTCGTAGCACGTCTCTGCGACTGTCTACCGAGCGGTGAAGAACTCCTTGAGGAGTCGCTCCTAGAGTGAGAAGTCATACGTTTAGCTCGGGCAATTTGAGCGAAATCAGCTTTGAGGCGTTGATATTCCCCATCCGCCTCTCGGAATCGAACCTCATTGTCCTCACTGTCGGGATGATAATCATCTTTAGGTCTAGCACCCGAACCTTCTAGGGGCCTTCACATGAAGCCTTCACTGTCGTACTGCTTTGGCATTATGAAGTAGTGTTTTTAAATTATCCAACTAGTGAAGCATCTGAGATAGCTGGCCTATCGGCTCTGCGTCTATCCCAAATGTGTTTAAAATGGCATGTCGTATTAACACATGCCAACTATTTTGACGCGCCGTGCGCGGATAGGTTGTGCGTTGCCGTGAAAATCAGATGAAAAATGTCTGTAATATGCTGAAGCTTAGAATTGTAGACTGTAGAAAATGTTCATGCTATGTCGCATGTTGCGAGAAACGGGGGTTGCAGATTAGTTGAAAAATGCGTCGCTGAAGTTTCACCTAAATGCTGTGCACTAATTCACAAAGGTATATATTGATTGAAGTGAAAACTGAAGGTCTATATTTGACATAAAACGTTTTCACTTATTCACACACATGCAAAATGGTACCGTGAAAACCGTAGGTCGAAGTGGTACATAAAAAATAATATGCCAGATACAACTATGACATGCTATGCTAAGCTAGGATAATAGTATTTTGTAAATCAACCTGGGTGAAAAAAAATTTTCACGCAAGTTGAAAAACACATTCAAATATTTGCAATGTTTCGCAATAGCGCAACTGTCAAATCGAATATTTCTGTATTTATGAAAAATTTAAACTTCAGAATATAAACTATCGTGAGAAAATTTTGTTCTCAAACTGATAGACTAAATGTGACTGCGAAAAAAACCAGTTACATTTATGATTTAAGAATAATATTTAAAACGTGACTGACAGTAGTCTATGCTGATAAATGATATAGTATATCATTTCGCTGAAAAATGATGTCTGTGATGAACATTCCACGTTTTTTTTTTTATAATGGTACGTTCATCACCGAGTCATTCTCATAAACGTCCGAATCAATCGCTCGCATCGATTCATTGATTGACGTATAAACCGACTGTCTTCGGTGCGGTTGTGTCTATGTCGTCTGTGGTGGGTGTGTGCGTGATGTATTGTCGGTGCTTACAGCCTGTGCGGCAGGCAGCATGTGGCTTACAGTCTGTGACGGCAAGCTTTGGGCGGTATGTACATAGTATATGGTCAGCCTCCCCGTCTCGCCTCACATTAGCATATTCATTACCTACTGCGTTCCCAAATAAGGCACTAAATAGGCTAGAACGATTACGAACACCGAAGGGCGTTTCAAAGTGAACAAAAATCTCACACAATTAGTAGCACAATTTGTTTTCGAAACAACTTATTTACATTTCTTCTCCCTCAATCGTTTTGAAAAAGAATATTTATAAACAATTAAAAAAAATTACAACCGGTCCGTGTAAAATTTTGAACACGTGAAAATGATCTCCACCAAATCAAAATGGCGGCCTATTTTATGCTAATGTGATGTGGCGACACAGGTTCACTGTCCAGATGCATGCCGGTTAGGGCGGAACACGTGGATGCCCACGGCGGGCGATGAGCTAAGTTAGGGAAACCAGCGTCCAAAATGGCGCACACCTACCAAATACATGCACAATATTCAGCATTCTCTGAAATAACATATGATAATAGTACAAAATATTGACCTACGGTCCTGGGAATATTTTAAACAGACCAAATAAGACCGTTTATTGACATTCATTTAGGGAAACAATTTATTTTGGCCCTAAACCTATTAAAGGTTACTCGAGTCGAAGCGATATTTAAAATTTCTGTCGATTTTGCAGAAAAAAATCGGAAAAAATGACGAGATTTGGTCTATGGACTTTAAAATCGAGTTACCCAATTATGGTAATCAACGATAAAAATTGAGTTACCGAAAATACCCACTTCCTACTCGCCTACAGTGGCATTAATAGGATGAAGGCATTAAACAAACTGTTACAATTAACAAATGATAGACTAGGTCTATGAGAATAATTTTCTGGATTCTTCTAGAGAAACCGACAAGGTCGCCATCTTGAAAAGGCGCCAAACACGTGGGATTTCGTCCAAAATTTTAGAAATTTACGCCGTTTTCGACGTAAAGAAACGTGCTTCTCTTCTGATAACTCTTTCTGACTAATTTAAACTGGCATATAAATAATGACCTACAGTTTTCACGTACCTGATGAAAAAAATGCTATTGATTTTTTTCAAAAAAATCCCTTAAAATTAATGAAAACTATCCTTGAAAACAGTGGTTTTCAACTGGCATCTAGGTGAAAACACTGTTGCGTAGACGATCAGTCGTCAGGGGTCACCAGTATGGCGTGATGGGGAGCCCCTCGTGCCGAGAGTACCTGTAAGTGACCGTCGGAGCCTCTAGTATGGGGTCACAATGGCCGACGAGGGAATCTGCCCAATCTCACCATTTAAACTCAAACTTCCTCCTCCTCCGTCGAGTCGACGGTTCCAAACAAATCAGAAAACTCTTTCTCCTCTTGTCATGTTTATTCGTTTAACATTTGGCAACAGCAAAGCACAACCTCCGCGCACGGCACGTCCCAACTGACTTAGCGAGAGCGAACTACGGCACGTCCGTAGTCGCCGAGTGTAACGCCTGAAGTGCGGGAAAAATACCAAGGCCGCACACATTGCAATTTGTGCACCCGTCACCAAGGTACGGAAACGAGGCGGTCGTCCACAACCTCTCGCGTCCAAGAAGCCGGGGATAAACGCCACATTAACTGAACGACGTCAGGATCCTACAACATCTCTGGTAGATGTATTACAATTTCTGATTCTCATTCCCACCCTGCAACGTTGCACTTCACACCGCCGCAATCTTTATCTGTAAAAATCAGGTGTTGAATGTCTCAGAGCAACACTGATAATATATGGCAAAGGTCAACATGTATTAAGACGAAATGACTTTCAAGATCTGAAATAAAGTATAACCAGCTGAAATAGTGATGATGTGTATTTGTACAGGTTACTGTTAGAGCAGCTTTCGCTTACGACACCGTGAGCACATACATTGATGTATTAAACAAGACATTGGCTGATGGAGAAGATCCATATAACGGGACTGCCATGCATAAGAAAGCAAGGAACCACGTCTTACATGGTCAGTCAACATTTAGGCTTGATTTTATAACCGGTATTACAATGTGCATAAGTTCTGACCATGGCCGGTAAATCAATCAATCCTCCGCCAAGTAATCCTATTAAATGTTTCACCCACTTGGACCAGTTATGTCTCGTTGACGCGACACACAATTTCAAGTGAGTGATATTCAAAGCTCGATTTGTAAATGAGAAATCAAGTAATTTAAATTATGCTGTTGGTATTTTTTCTTTGCCTGCAAAAGTTGCTATCTAAGGTGACTGGTGTACTGAAGGCGACTATATAATTATATACCGGTACGTGTTTCTACCCTGCCCCCCCTCCCCCCGCCATACACACACACCTCATCACTTTCCATTATTACTATAACCTGATAACTTCTATTTATATGTAGTCAATGAACGTATTATATTTAATTTAACTTTGGATGTTACAGGTGTATCTGGTACAGTGAGGCTGGGAAATATATCTCAACGTAAACCTGAATTCGCCATTTGGCAGCTGGATCCTCTCTCCCATACGTACTATCCCTACGCCAGCGAACGCTACGTCGGCGACGTCCTGGTTAGTGGTCTCACCAAACACGAAACGTTTAACCGGTGCTGGTTTGATGTTTTGCCAGCGTCGCCGACGGTGGACCAAAAATAAAGCAGCACTGGGTCAAACAGCATCTGTGTGATACTGGTTATATGGCAATAATGTTAGGCCTATATATATAGATGGATGTACATGTAATTATGCCTTACTAATGATTATAATGTATTCATATGTTATATATTTTTCCGCTCCGTAGCGGAATAAGACACTCGGGCATGACTGATTTATATAAATTGTGTTTCAAATCAGTGAGCTTCAAGGGAATAAAATTTATTTTATTTTTTCAGAAGATCCAGGTTTCTAAGAGTCCGTATTGGGGACTTAAATCGCAGACAGCGCCACCTGACTCGCCTGTTTGTGGTTTTAAACATCAATTTTGCCCTGTTGATCACACGAGTAAGTTACAGTTACAGCGATGACAGTAATATAACAATAGTTAACATGATTTTTAGAGCGATAGACACTTTTTCCTGGCCCAACGTAGATGCCAGCGGCCTGTGACGGAGTCGAGGGCCGTTGGCATATGCGGAGGGACAATTAGGCTACACCATAGGCCTACGTGGCTACGCAAAAACTAACAATCTTGCTAAACATCACAGCTCACTCGTCTTCAGCCAGGGCCCCGTTTCAACATCATTATCCTTCAGATATAGCTCATTTGCATATGAGGATCGTTGAGAATAAGTGAGTGGGTTAGAGTGCTCGTATCCTCCCTATACTTGTTAAAGAGGGAGTCAAACGAGTCAACAAGTTTTTTTCATTTTCGTAAGCGGCAGAAATTAGGTCACAAGAAATCTGGAGAATAACGTACCAAAAACGCGCCCCTGGCAGGGGCCCGTTTCAACAACATTCTCGCTCAGATATAGCTCATTTGCATGTGAGGATCGTCAGAGTGCTCGTATCCTCTCTATACATGTTAAAGAGGGAGTCAAACGAGGAAAGTCAACGAGTTTTTTTCATTTTCGTAAGCGGCAGGGATTAGGTCACGAGAAATCTGGATATTAACGTACCAAAAACGCGCCCCAGGTGTCAGCTAGCCCGCATAGTAACCCAGTAAACCGGCGCCTGCCCCTCCCCTGTAAGGTCTATGAGCTACCAGCAGAGAGCAGCTGGGCGCGTTTTTGGTACGTTATTTTCCAGATTTCTCGTGACCTAATTCCTGCCGCTTACGAAAATGAAAAAAACTCGTTGACTTTCCTCGTTTGACTCCCTCTTTAATATGTATAGGGAGGATACGAGCACTCTGGCCGACTCGTTTAATCTCAACGATCCTCATATGCAAATGAACTATATCTGAGCGAGACTGATGCTGAAACGCGCCCCTGGGGCGTACCGGTACACCTGTACTTCGATAGAAGCTCCTTACATGAGACTAATATGGCCGATAAATATAACAAACCACAACCATAGCTCGGATTTGTGCCAGAGAGCAAATGTTGTCCCAATGCATTTTCAATGATGATGGTTTCTTTATGGAAAAGTACACGTGTGTCCATGTATTCGGTCAGTCAGGTTAGTTCTCTTATTAGTGGACGCATGATGCCATACAGTGTTGAAGAAATAGTGTGTAAACAAATTACTATCCCAGCAAAAAAGTATGACAAGGTTTTAGCCTTTAAGCCTCATTTGTATAAGCTAACAACAGTTGACCATACATGTCTGTGATTAAGTTTATTAAATTGTCATCGATTTAAATATAACTGTATTGAGATTATGTCTTGTTAAATGAAGATGCCAAGGAAGGTGTGTACAACCTATAGATAATGCTGCCCTGCGTCAGACACTGAGTCTTTATATACAAATTTGCCTGATAATACATTGTAGTTAAATAAGGTTTTGACAATTTGCTGTTCGGCTCAATTTGACTGGATTTTGCATCAAATTTGAATTATTTGAAGACATTTCAGATATTTTTAATGCAGCCATCTTTATAGCAAATTATTTGTACTTTGTAACCGATATAGGCATTTTTAATGCGTTTTTCCGTCAGTCAAATTTGTATACTACATGTGTATTATATTTTGTTTTATTCTGAGAAGGACATAGAGCTATTTAAAGACAGGAAAACGGTCTGCTTTTTAAAGATAAACACAGTTAATATCATCTTATTCGTTGGAGTTAGCCTCTGGATCAAGGTTTATTAGTTTGATCTCTTTAAGATAAATATTACGATAGAACGAATAGTTGATAACACGAATACGACGCCACCTGATCGTGACAATTATGTAGAGAAGACGGAGATAAGTGATGACATCAATTATGGCTGATTCTTGTGATGCAAATGATTGATCTGTAAAAGCTCGACCCTCAGTCACGCCTGGTTATAAGAACACACAAAGTAATTATTATGACATCAAAGTCAAAAACATTCCTGCGATTCCGGTTGCAAGAAAATACTTACCAAAATAGTGACCAAGAACAGAGAAGCTGTGGAATATGTTTAGGCACTAGCTGACGGTTTTATACAGCATGTGTTTTATATTGCGACGACCACCTCACCTGATTTGTTTGTACCCCAGCCATAACATTCCTGAATAGGTTACAGTGGCCTATTGTCTCCGGCAGTAAACGTTTTGCTGGGAATGACAGTTTTTATTTGATGCTTGTATGCAATGCTGCTCTTTTTTCAGAAAGGAATCAGATAATCATCTCATGTTCTCTGTTGGCTTCTGGGTCTGTTGTGTCAATCCTCATAATATTATACTATATCAGGTGAGAAAGTGTTGTTAAATTTACAAAACAAGCTATAAAATCCATTAACTGTATCAAAACAATTTCAGTGAATAAACAGTTGTCGAGGAGAGCTCCGAGCTACACATGTATATTTGTTCAAGAATATAATTATAATCATGGGAAGCACCAAACGCAAAAGTTGCACGACAGAATAGAATCAATATATATATATGATTATATTAATACAATCCATCACATAAGTTGATAAATGGGGAGTAGGGGAATTAAAATATGTATATTTTTTTTCTCAGGGCGAAAAAGAACGAGAATGCTATCTACCTCATGACATGGAAGATAAAGTTTCAAGATTTACAATTTCGGAAAATAGACCAGGGTAGTAGGGTGAGCATTATAACTAAAACTAAAATGCTTAAATACACACAGTGGACAACAGTTTGTTCATCCCTAAATAATCCATGCACAATCCACTGTTCATCCACCATTAAACGGTTGGCTGGTAAACTATATTCATACCATACTAGTATTTCACCTTTTGAGTTATAGGCCTACTTGTTCCCCACATGATTGTGCCGTGTGTATGCGCATAAAAAAGTTATATATGTGCATTTTAATTTGAACTCGAGTACCAAGGAAAAAAACACAGATTTTCATACCAGAACAGACAACATTGTATTAGGTGAGCTACATAAATTCAGCAGTGGACCATCTATGGCCATATTATGGCCTTGTGGTGTTCCATAGCAAAACACCTTGTGGTGTTCTTCGAAGAGTGTAAATTCACGCACAGCGGTGATGGGCGTCAAAGATTTAGGAGAAAAACTGGTTAGAGAAATAATCCAAAAGCAAGGATATTTTGGCTTCGTATCAACGTCTCCGTTATGGTCTGTTGTTGGAAATTTTGTGGTCATTGATGAAAATCTTAATCAGCAATCCTACATTTACATGTTGTAATCAATCTTTTGGGGTAAGTAGAAGTGTAGAATGCAAGTAAAATGTTCGGGGACAGATAGCACCCATTTATCTTCCAACAAGACAAAACTCTCTGTCACAGACTGGTGTATGTTATTAAAATAGTTTTAAAACTAAATTTAGATCTATATTTACCGTAAGCCTTCTATATGTTGGGTGGCCTAATTATGCGTAAATCATAAACAACCAATACGTGTGATGGTTGGTAGAAAACTGTTGAGAGGCGATTAAATACGATATTACTAATTTATAAATTAGAGTTATTCAGTGTCCAGTTAGGACTTTGCATATCAGGACAATTTTTCTTTTTTTTTATAAATATAGTGATTGTAATCTACCAGATGAATGGCATGTTTGATTGTGTTGTAGGCCACCTTGCTGGGAAGTGTTCGTAGTATGGGCACGTTACGACACAGTCAGTACGGTTCTGTACTCGGAGCGGATTCTTTGCAGAACGCCACAGCCCAGACCTACACCAGATATGCCTTATATAAAGGCAGGGCAGTAGCCGTGAGAAGCTACGACAGACCCAGTCTGACTCTAGGGAAAGCAGACCTACATGATCTTAAGGCGGTAAGTAATTTTAAATTACGTGTGACTATTTATATCGTCGCCTCGGAGCTAAAGGATCCTATCTGACACTCGTCAGATTGGCAGATAGGATCCTTTAGCTCCGAGGCGACGATATGCTCACTACATCACTGACTAATTATATGCTCACTACATATACATTTTGCATAGTAAACATATTGATGCATATGTCGCTCTCTTGAAACTCCCCACGATATTTTTTCATTGCAGTTACATAGTCACTATGAGCTGATCACTTGTATTTCACCATGTCACATTTGATCTTGTAAATGTATTGCTGCTGTGATCTTTTCACTTGCTTTTCGCCATATCACCTTTGATCTTTTTGTGCCCGATGCTGTTGTGATATAGCAACTATGATAGCTCACTTGCATTTCACCATGTCATATTTGATCTTGTATTATTTTGTAGTTCTACATTCGCTATATTTTTCTTTGGACTTCATCATATCAGTTATGGTCTTTTTGTAGTTGGCCGATCTGAACCACGAGAACGTGAACATATTCATCGGCGCATGCGTGGAGCCCCAGCACATCTGTGTAGTGACGGTCTACTGCAGTAAAGGCTCATTACAGGTCAGGTTATAAACAGACCACTATTATTTAAAATAGGTTAAAGGCTCATTACAAGTCAGGTTATAAACAGACCACTATTATTTAAAATAGGTTGAAGGCTCATTACAAGTCAGGTTATAAACAGACCACTATTATTTAAAATAGTTTAAAGTCTCATTACATGGCAGGTTATAAACAGACCACTATTATTTAAAATATGTTAAAGTCTCATTACATGGCAGGTTATAAACAGACCACTATTATGTGAAATGAGTTAAAGTCTCATTACATGGCAGGTTATAAACAAAACAGACCACTATTATTTAAAATAGGTTAAAGGCTCATTACAAGTCAGGTTATAAACATACCACTATTATTTAAAATAGGTTAAAGTCTCATTACATGGCAGGTTATAAACAGACCACTATTATTTGAAATGGGTTAAAGGCTCATTACATGTCAGGTTATAAACAGACCACTATTATTTGAAATGGGGTAAAGGCTCATTACATGTCAGGTTATAAACAGACCACTATTATTTGAGATGGGTTAAAGGCTCACTACATGTCAAGTTATAAACAACCCACTATTATTTGAGATGGGGTAAAAGCTCATTGCATGTCAGGTTATAAACATACCACTATTATTTAAAATAGGTTAAAGTCTCATTACATGGCAGGTTATAAACAGACCACTATTATTTGAAATGGGTTAAAGGCTCATTACATGTCAGGTTATAAACAGACCACTATTATTTGAAATGGGGTAAAGGCTCATTACATGTCAGGTTATAAACAGACCACTATTATTTGAAGTGGGTTAAAGGCTCATTACATGTCAAGTTATAAACAGACCACTATTATTTAAAATAGGTTATTAAAGGCTCACTACATATCAAGTTATAAACAGACCACTATTATTTAAAATAGGTTAAAGACTCATTACATGTCAGGTTATAAACAGACCACTATTATTAGAAATGGGGTAAAGGCTCATTACAAACAGTAGTTATAAACAGCCTACTATTATTCGAAATGGGTTAAAGTGTAATTCGTCTGGTTCCTAGGATATACTCGAAAATGACGATATACGACTGACTAAACAGACCACTATTATTTAAAATAGGTTATTAAAGGCTCACTACATATCAAGTTATAAACAGACCACTATTATTTAAAATAGGTTAAAGACTCATTACATGTCAGGTTATAAACAGACCACTATTATTAGAAATGGGGTAAAGGCTCATTACAAACAGTAGTTATAAACAGCCTACTATTATTCGAAATGGGTTAAAGTGTAATTCGTCTGGTTCCTAGGATATACTCGAAAATGACGATATACGACTGGATTGGTTATTTAAGAAATCAATCATCACGGATCTTGTCAAAGTAAGTAAACCAACGAATGTAATACATTCAGAAGTAATTCACTTCTCAATCTTTTGATTTAAAGAATTTAATAAAATATTTATTATTTTCCGTTGATTGAGAAAATATTTACCTGAAACGCTATTTTGTTGAATTGTTGATTTAAATACTCTAGATTTATACTTTTAAGTGTCGGTTTATTGTCTCTTGACCTATAAAAAAGAGCAGTCTAGATTTGTTTCCATTCTAGTGTATTCTAATCATTATCTAATCGACACCCTTGTTTACAGGGGGTTACATATTTACATAAATCACCCATTAAGTGTCATGGCAGGCTTAGGAGCAGCACATGCATGGTTGATAGCCGCTGGGTTCTAAAGGTAAACCACTGAGACACGTATCAGAATATTGTCGCGCAAAGGAAAAAAGTAGCAACAGCCCATTTGTCAAGCAAGCAGTTATTATCCTGCTCTTTTCCTTTGCATTGCAGAGATCACTGAGTTAAACGTCACAATTAAGAAACTGTATATTAACGAATTATCAAAGGGATCGACCACTGTTCATAAGACGCGGGACAACGGGGCCTCACAAAGCACTGTGCCATAGACATCATAAACTACAGTCGGTAATCTGAGTAATTTTCCAAGTTATCATTGATCATTTACATTTGCATACATGTGTAAAAACAGTTTCTACAGAACAAAGTCCATCGTGAGATCTACAAAATGAATGATGCGATACCAAAAATATTTGAAAACACAGAAAACACTGGGTATAGCATCATAAATTTTATTTCTCTCACGCTGAAAATCGTTTTATTTAAACTCTTTTTACATATACAAATATATGCGAAGATACCTATGAAAATTATTCAGATTACGAGCTGTCAGCGTATATGCGGCTTCGACAGTGGACCATAGGTTTAGCTGTTAGTGACACATATAATAATTATTATGTTCACAGACAAATAGTTTCAATTGTGCGCTAAATGTAATTGTTGATGTTAGATTAGCTCGATCCGTTCTGACTACGACGTATAAATGAAATGAATCGGGCTTTAGGCCACCTTTGTGCACATAAAGGCTAAACTGGGCCAAGAGAACCTCCTGAGGATGGTGAGATGAATGAGATGACACTGTCCTCCAGACACATGATTCGAAATTCGAGCCCTGGCGGTCTGAGGCCGAGCACGCTACCTCTCGGTCACGGAGGCTCCCCACAATACTGAGTCTCACACGTGGATGGGGAAGAAACATTTTTGTTTTTTTCAAACCGCCGAGACCGGGAACCGAACCCCGGACTCTAGCGTGAAAGGCAGCGGTGCTAACCACTACCCTAGGGCCCCCGCCCGGCCAGGACGTATAGGTCTATCCATGGCGGTGTTGAAATGATATATTATTAAGCATAAGATAACACTTGTGCAAAATTTACACAAAGCATAGACCCTGCATTGATTTAAAAAGTCACCTATTCCCTCATATACTTGCAGTGTAAATGAAAAAAATATGTCGACATAATTTTCATTTGTGTAGATAACATCGCATTGGCTGGACATTTTCCGGGAGGGGGAGCGCCGCGAACAAACGGAGCATGAGATTTACAGGAACAAGCTCTGGACAGCTCCCGAGGTTCTACGAGAAAGCGCCAGTGCGCGGCCCACGCGCAGTACTAAAGGCGACATCTACAGTCTGGGCATAATACTACAAGAAATTGCTCACAGGGCCATGCCGTTTTTTGAAGGTGCTTCGGATCCTAAAGGTAAAATTTTACATCTTTTTCAATTGATTAGCCGAGGTCGACATTTTATCTTGATACAACGAATTCCCTTTCAAATATTACAATAATAATTTTTGTTGTTTGAAATTCTGCCACTGCATGATGTGACGTACAACACCTTTCCTATTGCATGATTTCGTGAACTCGCCGAAACCGAGTGAAAAGTTCAAGGTGATAGAAGGTTTTATAAATTCACATAGATATATACAAAATTCAGCCACCTATTTTGCATATTTTAGAATATATGCACTAGAAATGGGACATTGAAATTGAGAAGTAGGGATTGCATGTCGTGGTCGAACATGACCCTTTTATTTAATTTACGAAGATGATGGCTCCGGCGTCTACAATGCTGCTCTGCAAATTATAAGGCAGTTAATATAATGCAGACCTAATTCAAACTTCAAACGGGATGTTCTGCACTGGAATCCTGTCTTCATAATATTCAGTTCACAAAACGGTTAATTTATGTTATCTTTCTGTATTACTTGTTCACCAGAAACTGTAGAAAGAGTGAAAAAAGGGGAAACCCCACCGTTTCGCCCGGAATTACCCAAATGTACAGGCGATGATGCGGAGTCTTCCCTCCTGAACGCCTTGGCGGTAAACTGCTGGGCTGAGATACCTGAGGACAGACCTTGTATAGAAGCCGTCACAGCTGTGATCATGCAGCTCAACAAGGGAAGGTGAGAAGCACAACCCCAGTATAGACAAAACATTTGTATAACATTTGCACAATGTTGAACCAACGTCGAAGACGTTGGGCCGACGTTGTACAAATGGTATAGAAATGTTTTGTGTTTGCTGGGAAGGGTCCGGGTCGTTATTCCGACAGGTCGTTATTCCGACAGCTCGATATTCCGACAGGTCGTTGTTCCGACAGGTCGATATTCCGACAAACAGGTCGTTATTTCGATAGGTCGTTATTCCGACAGGTTGATATTCCGACAGGTCGTTATTCCGACAGGTCGATATTCCGACAAACAGGTCGCTATTCCGACAGGTCGATAGTCCGACAAACAGGGTCGATATTCCGACATAAAAATAATAGTGATGAGAGGACTAACCACTATTAGCAGCTACTGTGGTGATGAATAGCGATGAAGACCTGGATCTAAAATACTAAGGTTGTTACTTGTTAACTCTTTTCGTGCTGCATCATTCTTTGACATGTATTATTCATTTGAAGCTTGCATTTGTGATGCAAATGTCAACATCAAATAGGCGTTTAAAAGTGAACCAGCTAGGACTAATAATTTACAGTCGGTGCTTTATTTGAGATATGAACGCATTTGCCCCACACTGAAAGGGTTAACCTACTCTACTCTTGAGTTTCTGAGCGTAGTGTATATTATAGGCCGACACTTCTTTGTACAGCTGTGATATATAGATGCGTTCAGATCCATTGTTAAGCTTGATGTGCCAACCAATGGTATAACTAAATTTATGTCAACGTATTTGATATCAAAAATGTTTTTTTTACAATTGCAGATGTATACAATTATTGTATATATTTATGTATATTCCAGCCTAACAATTGAATTCACTTAATTATTGTTCCCACACATCCCCCTGATTTTTCCCTGACTGCTCAGAAAATACATCACCAACTATTAAATTGAGCAAATATTTTTG
Organism: Flabesymbios commensalis; assembly: GCA_964017125.1. NCBI lineage: Eukaryota > Metazoa > Annelida > Polychaeta > Terebellida > Flabelligeridae > Flabesymbios > Flabesymbios commensalis. Next base: position 39,063,146 of record OZ024906.1, on the reverse strand, counting down.
CGCGACCTCCATAGTGCTCTAACGCCGTCCAAAATGCTGGTACAAATTAGCTACATGTATCTCATCAACATCAGTACTGAAACTAATAATACTTATAATAAATAATACTTATTATTACTTATAATAATAATCAAGGTGGAAGTATACAGTCAGAATGAATATCCTTCAGAACTAATATTGATCATCTTCAAATTTCCTAACTTTGCCCTCCCTATAAGGATGGATGTATTAGCAGTGATGGAACAATTGAAGTTTTATAGCTGTGTTGCGTAAAATCTAAGACAGTAATATGAAAATCTAATCATGTTGTTGTGTCTTGAGTCACAATTATATTAATATATATTTAAAAAAAACACATCTCTAGGTCCAATTTACACGCAACCAACTTCAACATGTTTGATAAAACATGATATCAACAACAAATACTATAATATTTTTATTATAAATACTACTACTTAATATCTTGCTCATGTTCGTGGCGCCAGGATAGCTCATTGGTCGCGTGGTGGACTCGAGAGTCCGGGGGTACCTGGTTCGAGTCCCGCTGCGGCCGAAATCTTTCTTTGGTGTACACATATGCAGTTACCCAAACTGTTCAAATTCGTGGTATAATAATAGCAACCGAACATATAACCGATTCGCGCTGCCTAAAAAACGTACACACAAAAAAAAGAAAGAAAAATGTCAAAGTTGACATGTGAGCGGTCAATAAAACCTTTCAAAAAAAACTTTCGTCCTGGTTAGAAACCGGCTCTTACAAGCAAATGAAATTATAAGCTCTGAATTTCGACGTCTGACTCAACTCTTTTGCTTAGATAGTACGATTTTTAGAATATTCACTGCCCTTAAGCAACTAATATATATTTTAAAATCGTTTATGAAAACCGTAGGAAAATGCTATTAAGTGTTATTAGTTGGCAAGTTATGACGTGGACTTGTTATGAACAGCGGCCATTTTGATTTATCTAATATGGCTGATACACAGGAACTCCAAAGACTGGCTCTGGCAGCAAATCTTATGGATAGGTCGTTATCAATGCCTGATACAGACGATTGTGTTGCTGATCTGCGTCGTTTAAACCGGTATCACGTCGTATATTTATTGACGAAATAACTTTTAGATATATTTTTGTGTTATAGATAATTTCCAAATCAATTTCAAAACATCATAAATCAATTCTAAATATTCGAAAACAATAGAAAAGTGGTATCACATGTGTCTCTACGTCTATTAGTTTACAAGTTATGAAATGACCCAAATTTGAATGGCGGCCATCTTGGATTTGTCAAATAAAGCGCCCACGGCGACAGTTCAGCTTGGCTCCCGCGATAAATCAAAAGTATTTTATGCCCTTTGCCATACGTGGTCCAAATTTGGTGCTTTTGGGACGATTTTAACAATTCGGGGGTAAATATGAACTAAGCCCCCTGACTAATTTGAATACTTATGCTATGGGTCTAACGCCATTATAAATATTTTATATTTTATAATATTTTATATTTTTCAGTGCTAAGACTGACTTTAAACGTCAATAAAGTCGGTCTCAGCGCTGAATTTGTTGTCTTATTATTAGATGACATGTATCAGACAGTTTAATTTGGCATCACATGTTCTTATGCAGATACATTTAAACAGTGTCACTGGTTAAAATAGTGATTTTACCATTTTTGTATGAAAAACACGCAAAATGCTATATTCTGAGAAAATGCAGCGTCTGAGGCATTTAAGAAATGGAGTTTCAGAATCAACATTAAATTCTGAGTTAGAAACACTCTTTAAATCTTTTGGGCCTATAGACACGTAATTAAAAGTGGTTCATCTCACAGACTAATTCACATTATAATTTACATCAAGGAACTGTCGGAATAACGACCTGTTGGAATATCTACATGTCGGAATATAGATCTTTCGGAATAACGACCTGTCGGAATATCGACCTGTCGGAATATCGACCTGTCGGAATATAGACCTGTCGGAATATAGACCTGTCGGAATAACGACCTGTCGGAATAACGACCTGTCGGAATATCGACCTGTCGGAATATCGACCTGTCGGAATATCGACCTGTCGGAATATAGACCTGTCGGAATAACGAACTGACCCCGCTGGGAAGGTCCCAGAACACAGACTACGTTTATCTGATTCTGGGTTAACGTTGGCCCCATTTCGCAGACGTTGGCCCAACGAATGTTAACTCAACATCGGTTCGATGTTTTTTGTTTCATGGGGTATCAGCAAAATTAATTACTATGACATTAAAAGATTAAATTCGAAATTAAGACCAAATATTTGCAAATCTTGATGTTTAAGCACACTTTTCGTTACCAATAACTGCGATTTAAACGGCTAAACGACGGATTAAAACGACTATAGTCGTGCTTAGAGGTTTAAGGGTTAAATATCTACGCACCATACGCGTTCAAGCAAGTTTAAAATAGAATAAAATACAAAAATAAAATATTTTGGAGTACATGTTCCCTCATCTACTCCCCCCCCCCCCCCCCAAAAAAAAGGTTTGAAAAACAATCAACATAAAATTGTGTCATTCCGTGATACCTTTCTCGTGAAATTGAGATATGAGAGCCTGACTTCAATATATATATTCATCAAATCATCACTCTGGAAATTAGATGGGGGGGGGGGGTGGGCTTGAGTACCCTGAGCAAACCCCGGATATCCCTCTGTATAGGCTAATATGGATCATGTATAAGGCTATGTTTAATAATAATTATATATATTTAATGACATATTATATATCCATAGGTGGTGGGTGCTGCTTCCGAACCCTGGGAATGATATAATACATGTAGGCCCCTATACTTTTATGTTAAACAGGAAGTTGAATGTGTTAGATGTGATGGTAGATCGCTTGGAGAAATACGCTGATAATCTGGAGGAATTGGTTGAGCAGAGAACGTCACAACTGATGGACGAGAAAAAGAAAACAGACATGCTGCTGTACCGGATGCTACCTCAGTAAGGATTCAAAGCCGTGGACACGGAATCAGGGGCGTGCTCATGATGGGGGGGGGGGGGGGTCAGAGGGGTTCCGACCCACCCCATTGAGCTTCAGATTAAAAAAAAAATCTAAATTTTATCTCTTGACCCCCCCCCCCCCCCTATATCGGAAACCTGTGGGCGCCCCTGGGGATATGGATGGACTTCGTTTTGTGGTGGGACTTGGTCTGGGTAAAATTACGGTCACGAGTTTACGTATTAACCATCTTGTATATACACATGTACATAATATATTCTATCATTTTTATGACAAATAAGTCTGTAATGACTTTTCTTTTTGTCAATAAAATATATGTCTGTCTGTCTCATAACCAACAAACGATGTCTCCGTGATAGGCCCTGATAATAAATCGTAGCAAAGGACTAGGTGGATACCCAGGGAGGGTGAGACCATAATTCGATGCTAGTTGTCGCCATTGACAAAAATATACAAGAATAGTTATGTGAAGTTTTGAAGTTATGCGAATTTATTTTTGGTATGTCACTAGATGTTTTAACTGACAGATTGTGCATTTGATCAGTGATGTGTATCCCTTTAAAATGTTTAACTGGTTGCCGAGGTCGAACAGATGGATACCAACTGGATGGAAACGCTTGCCTTACACAATAAGTTACCAAAATAATGTTGACCGAGTAGGCCCTAAATGTTTGCTGATAAGCCAGGTCCAACATTGTACAAACGTTTTCTGGGTATGTATGTTTTTAGGAAAGTTTCAAACCAAAGGAAATTGCCACTGGTATTGGTAAAATGCTATGTGGTAGATGCTATGCTATTATGCAATAATGCACTTTCATGAATAGAAACATATATGGCTATTCCAATTTGGAATGAATAAAAAATACTACCAGATTATTATGCAGCACAAGGGTCAGTAAAAGGGAAAATACAGATACTGTTCTGCCATGCCACCCAAAAGGCAGTTATAGGCGCTTTACTGATATTGCTATAATTTGCACTAGTTTTACCACACTCAAATAAATCCCAGCTTCACCGATCGGCGGGCTTGTCTAGGAAAGATCATAGAACTGGAGAGCTCCAGTTTCATGGGAAGATGCATAGAACTAGAGAGACTCTGTGAAAAGATGATAAATCCACGTGACTCGTGATTTGTATGTAGGCCCTATAATATTATATCAAATTCTGGTTTGGATGTATTTTGGTGACTGTTCTTATGTATTTATGTTATGTAACTGTGTAGGATTGTTGCTGAGCGATTGAAGGCAGGACATAATGTACCCCCTGAACTCTACCCTTGTGTCACCATATTTTTCTCGGACATAGTGGGCTTCACAACTTTATCATCAAGCAGCACCCCCATGCAGATAGTGGACCTGCTGAATGACCTCTATTCCACGTTTGACGCCATTATTGCCCAACATGATGTATACAAGGTGACTGTTTCTGACTTGTTTATTTGAATTTGTATCTGTAAATGTACTGAAATGAAGTGTGAGAATAAGATTATTAATCTACTTATAATCAAAATGAACTAAATTAAAATATATAGGCCTATTACTGTCATTATTTTATCACTGGTAGGACTATACGTTATTCCACTTATCCAGAAAACCCTGCACATGGTGAAAGACCAACAGTTTTCTCTCCGACTTATTGGCTAATTTGTTGGAGTACTTTGCTATGCCTCCTATATTTACATTCCTTTAACCCTTTCACTACCATACATGACGGAAATTTCCGTCGTCTTTCGTCAATGAACGTAACCATAAAATGACACAAATTTTCGTCAAATATATACTACATTTATGTATTTTTCGTCATTTGAAGCTGGAAATTGCGTTAGCAATTCCAGCTTCAAATGACGAAAAATAGAACTCCTACACCAGTATATCTGGATCCTGGCATGCACTCCGGCCTGGAAGTCAAAGGGTTAATTTCATATCGGCACTTTTCCAAATCTCATAATTGTCCATTCTGTATCAGTACTTCACCAAACCTCTATATGGCCGTCCACTAATTATCAATACTTTATCAAATCAGGTGGAGACAATAGGCGACGCCTACATGGTGGTGAGCGGACTTCCCAAAACCAATGGTAACAGACACGTGGCAGAGATCGCCAACATGACTTTAGATCTTCAGGAAGCTGTCTCATACTTCACTATCCGCCATGTTCCCTCGAGGAGACTTCAAATGAGATGCGGCTTCCACACAGGAATGTGTGCGGCAGGTAAGAACGTGTGGGTATTGGTCACCAGCATGACATGTATCTTTAAGCCGGTTATTGGCCGAGCTTAACCAATCCCCATCATAAGATGTAGGTCAAAACTGATTGAGAACACTGTAGGCCAAAACTGATTGAGAACACTGTAGGCCAAAACTGATTGAGAACACTGTAGGCCAAAACTGATTGAGAACACTGTAGGCCAAAACTGATTGAGAACACTGTAGGCCAAAACTGATTGAGAACACTGTAGGCCAAAACTGATTGAGAACACTGTAGGCCAAAACTGATTGAGAACACTGTAGGCCAAAACTGATTGAGAACACTGTAAACCCTAGGTCAAAACGTATTAAGAACACTGTAGGCCAAAACTGATTGCAAACACTGTAACAGATTCTAATCATATCATGAATGGAAAAAGTTTTTTGTAGCATAACATATTAATCTCTGTATAGTTGTAAAAATGGCTCAAGCTAAATGAAGGCCTATCTGATTTGAATGGATACATTTCGTCATAGAAAAGGTCCCATATATCGACCATCATAGCAGCCACCCATAATAGATGAGACTTTAGCCCAGAGTTGGTTTACTGTTGGCCCACCGTCTACGACGTTGGTCCAACAGTAAACCAACGTTGGGCCAGCGTCTCATGTTTGCTGGGCAGTGTTATATGTGCCACTAAAACGAGTGGCGCATACAACGCTTCAGCTGATAGAGAGGGAACGCTTTATGAGTCACTCAGTCTTGTAATCAACATTTCAACGGTATGGATTAAAATGTGGGATGTCACTTTATCAAGTGTAATTTAAGCATGTCGTGTGAATTTGTAGGTGTTGTAGGACTGACCATGCCACGCTACTGCCTGTTCGGAGATACTGTTAACGTAGCGTCCAGGATGGAGTCTACGGGACAAGGTATGTTACCAGGTTACCGGTGCTTATAGGCGTATTTATTAGACGCTTTTAGAAAGTAGACCTTATCTCTCTGTAATATACCTGCTTACATAATAAAGGGGAATCCAGAAAAGGTCCGACGTTTCAGTCCTTCAAAAAGGATCCAGACCGCTGCGCAATCCACGATAGTATATCACAGGAAAAAACTACGCGACAGGCAGTTGATTTTATAGTAGGCTGTCATTGAGCATGATCGATAAACATGATAGAACGTGAATATATAAATCCGCTGACATTCATCGCTAACGTTACTGTAAATTATTATTTTTCCAGCCTCAAAGATTCAAGTGAGTGAATCCGCAAAGCAGGCATTGGAGGCTTTTCCTGAATACAATTTGGAACTGAGGGGTGTTACAGAGGTCAAGGTGAGTAAAACTATTACACAGTCTTAGAGAGGGCAAGATGGTTCTCAAGAGGGGTGAACAAAATCAATGTTATATTATGTTCTACTCAGTTTCAAAATTGTGGCTTTCGAAAATTAAAATGAAACAAATATTATAATTTATGTGATGTGCGATATATTTTGAGATCAGCATGATACTGTTCAGGCCTTTAAGCTGTACACAATGGATGGCCATGGATAACACTAGTGTTGTTTCCTGTTTTAACCCTTTGACTTTCAGGCCGGAGTGCATGCCAGGATCCAGATATACTGGTGTAGGACTTCTATTTTTCGTCATTTGAAGCTGGAATTGCTAACGCAATTTCCAGCTTCAAATGACGAAAAATACATAAATGTAGTATATATTTGACGAAAATTTGTGTCATTTTATGGTTACGTTCATTGACGAATGACGACGGAAATTTCCGTCATGTATGGTAGTGAAAAGGTTAAATGGATGTATTTTCATGTTTTGCTTTTTAGAATAACATACTTTCAGTATATTTAGTAAAGGGAAGAAACTTATTTGATGTATTTTTTTCAATCTATTTTTTTTTGCAGGGAAAGGGCCAGCAGACAACTTACTGGTTGATTGATCGAGAGGCTAGACAGCTGACGTGTAATGCTCCATAAATATTTCTAGGGAGACACAACCAATTGCTACCAATGCGCTATCCTGATGCCATTAATAGTGACAATATTGCTTATTTAAGCCTCGGTCGATGACCGAAACGAACGGTTACGAAGGTCGTTTCAACATGGGACCATCAGGCAGCCTCACAAAATACATTTCGTAGCCCGTTCTTAGTTTATTGCCAAGTCTTGTACTTGGCTAAGATCTCTAAGAAAGCTTCAAAAAAACCCTCCGCATATGGTGGACGCACAAACGCCTTAATTAACCCTTTAAGCCCTCACGATGCATTAAAGCTTCATTTTACATCACTGAAAACGGATCCTATTTTCTTACAACTAGGGGCGTATAACGAAAATTTATATGAAACTGGTTTACAAATATTTGGCAATTTTCTTTAAGTTTTAAACCACATCAAATCATCTTCATCCACTACAAGTCGAGAATTGCGAAAGCAATTCGCGGCTTGTAGTGGATGAAGATGACAATGAAAAGTCAAGCTTGAAAGGGTTAAAAACAACCTAAGAGCTCTATATTAGTGTTGAGGTAATAGGGCCATTTTTTACGGTGGCCGCCATTATTTCTCAACGATACATCTGCGTACAGGTTCTTGTGAACGTTTATAGGGTTTGTATGCTTAAGAACTGAGATGTGTAGGGCGATCAGATAAATTTCTTACTTACTGGTATAACCAAGGAATATAGAAAAACTTTCTATGTTCCTTGGTATAACTTACATACAAACACTTCCCGTGTGGGTAACAGTAGCTTGTGTGATATTGATATTCTTTATTTAATTTCAATGAACAAGTCTGAACGATGAAAATGAAAGATGAACATGCATACAAAGTGAAGACATAAAAAATGAACAATGGACATGCATACATAGTGAAGAAATACTGAACAAAGTAAAATTGAATCATGGTGGATAGGCATACACAACGTTATAGTAACGTTGAATGATTCAACGTGGAGACAACACAATGCGAGCTGTGAATTTCGTTAGCTTTGCAAAACTTCGGGGGTTTTCATGTTGATAAAAATCAATGTACATGTATATTATTTTATCTACTAGGAAATCATAGTCTGTTTAAAATAAAATTGCGCTGTAATTGGCCCATGCACGTTGCATTCGTAAGTATTCGCAGATATTCTGTTGCTTAGTATCATATAATGATTTTGTATTAATATGCTGATATTATATCATGCCTTAAATAAATACAAAATAAAGAAATAGTATACATATGTTTATACATTGTCTCAAGAATTTATACAAATAATATTCAACAACAGAATAGAGTAAAAGTATTCTATATCGCGACATTGAGGTATATCGATGGACAAATGAAACACATACGCATAGGTCACATTTCGAATTATTAAATTCGTAGCAAAACATATTACTCATGTTAAATTATATACTGTAGATCTGGTAATATTCGCGGGGTATTAATTTTTGCGAATTTCGCGAGTAATAAAATTCGCGAAATCAAGAATCCCGCGAAAATTATTTTTTACAACAGAAAAATGAAATTCGCGAATTCTAAACTTCGTGAAAAGTCTCAAAATCAGAAATTCGCGAAAATTAAAGCACGCGAAAATGACCAGATCTACAGTATAGTATTATGATACATCGTAGTCTAATGCGTGTTTTCAGCGATCATTATTTATCACACGTGCATTATTTACATTAGATGTACTGAGGTGGGACCGTTCTACTCAGTAACAAAACTACTGACAATAGTTTTCAACCTATTAGTTAATCGTGTTTGATACATATTTGGAGCACAATAAATATAATTCAAGCCAGCGATTCAAACCTTGATAAAATGTGATCCCAAATATTTGAAATTTGAATAAAGCCATATGGAAAACGAGCACCTCGTGTCAACTGGGATAGCAGTTTTATGTGAATGTAATTCATAACTTGGCCTGATTCAACGTGGGCTGACTATTTGTTCTACCGAGTTGTTGTCTGAGGAATTGCTGGACACGGGGCCAGCAGTCCTCTTGTGCTCTGGCATGACCCACAGTTTCTCCTCCCCACAAAAAGTAGGACGCTGTAACAAAACACATAAATCTGTTATATGATATCAAAATATAATTAACCCTATTATGTATCTAGACTTTCATAAATTCTTGAATTGTCGACTAGATATTTATCATTAAGACGAGTAAAGGGTGGAAGGATGAGCCTAACTCACGAGGATATGGTGTGAATGTTATTCGGTAGAGGGGGCTGTATGGTGGCTCCAGTAAATGACCAGCTCCTGGATAAAGTAATGTCTGAACCAAGTGCTCCTTACCCGCCTGTAACATAAGTGTAACAACATTAAAATGTAGTGTTTGAAGCAAGTGCGACCGGAACACAACGTTCTATCAACGACGTTATATCAACATTGAATCAACATCAGTGCGTCGCTACAACGTCGTGTTTCAAAAGTCTCTAACAGTAAAATAAATACCAACACAGATTATTGTTTGAACCAATTTCTCATACTACATATAGCAGGAAACATAGAATATGACACCTGCCATGAGCCCAGGCATTCCTCTCAAGAGATCCAAACACCTGAGGGATCCGGAACTGGGTGCTCTCCACAAACTTAGAACACTCCACTTCCCAGCAATATTGAATATACAATATTGAATAAACATTTTTTGTTTAAACCAGATTACCGAAAGCGTGGAACAAACCACAACATGCCGCGTCAACGGCGGTAGCTTATTTAAATATGAAGCTTACATTAAAATTATCAACATTATTATCATTCTAAGGTAGTTGATCAAACAAACAATAACAAATGGCTGGCAATACTGTCAAATCATTGGACCGCAAATAGAACAACACCCAAACACGTTCAAGTTCAGAATTCTACTCATACAAAATTACATCATTCACTGTGCTTAAATGTGAAACAGTGTATACATAAAATAGTGTAATATGAACGTTACCGTTTTCAGACGCGCCATAAATCTGGTATACGCAGGTTTTCCAGTGCAGTAATCATCTTCTCCATAAACCAACAGCAGCTGTGTGTTCGTTCTCTCTATCTATAATAGTCAGTGAGAAAAGGCACCAACATTATCCGCCAACTCTATTGGGGCCAAGTATAGTACTCCACTCCAACTAATCACAGGATTAACGGAGTAGACTACCCGGTATGACTGGGCCGCCTAACTCATTTACTGCGCGAGGCCCAGTCACACTGACCGCCATTTTGTTTCCACAGCCAGCTGTGTAAAAACGACACTCGCGCCGCCTACCAAAAAACTCGGATGCCATGAAATTGACACGAATATTTTAAGTGCCTACGGAAACTAGGCCATTTTTAGCAGGCGTAAACTTTTGATCTTATTAGAACTATTACATTTAAAATTGGAGGTCACTGTGTCGGGGCCTTGTGATGTCATCAGGGTAGGAGTGGACGTGGTCTGGAGTAGAGTACTATACGTGGACCCTCAATTGAAATAACGTTGTAATCAACATGAAAATTATCCTAGAAAATGATCAACCCCACTTTATATTTTCCTCATACCTGATGATAACCAGTTCAAACATAGCTTACGTGGTGAAATAATTAGTTTGCACGTTTACTGCAAACTTGTCTCGGGATAAGACCCACCCACATACAAATGGGAACACAATGTAGGTCTATGTGTGCACTGTACATGTATATATATTATTGTAGTTGTGAGCGTTTTCAATCATACAGAATATAATATTAAGACTGTCGGTGTTATACAGATCATTATATATCTAATACGACCATTCAACCAATGTCGTTTCAATGTTGGCATGCAATGCTGGTTACAACACCAAAACTTCCCGCGGGTGTTGGGAATGTGATCAACTTTAAAATGCCATAACGAATTTAAAATATATTCAACAAATAGATATAAATGTGCCATAATTTGCAATGACATTGCCATGAATGAGCTATATTTTGTTACCCTCACCGGTAGCGAAGCCTTCGTTGACTCTTCCTCTGCCACCTGGCGGATTGATTCCCCCATGGATATCGCATCTTTCACCGGACTCGTTGCATGTGAAACAAACTTTATCAAACTGGCAACAGAGGCGAGACAATTAAAATATGCAAATTATCAACTGAGGGATTAGATTTATGTGAAAAATACAAATTATGGTAAACACATTGTGTCTCCTCGGATATGGAGGTTTGTATCTTCCACTCTAATTAGTGGCATATATAATTCTTTAGCTCCAAAGGGACGCACTAATCGCCTTATCATGAGCATGGTACGCTTGGACTGGGATGAACAGATCAGTCGTTCTGTGTGGAGTGGTAACATAATACTCTTCGTTAATTTTTACACAAATTATCTTTGCAAATTATTCACCAGGCGCTTTAACGTTATGATAATAATTCGTTATTATAATAATTATGCCCGGTATGCGGACATGTGAAATATCACACCAGGATCCAACTTCATAAACCTCATCGACATGTAACCATTAAATATATGAATAGAGAAGATTTTAGGTAAAACGTGTTCCTATTCAGTAGAATTCAAAACTACAAATACGGAAATAATTATGTTGAAAAACACAAATTATCCACCACGATGTTTATTAACATAGTCTTACTCTATGCTGGGAAACACTTCGTCACCGTATGTTTTATCCAAAAGCGTAACAACATCAGAGGCGCCAATGGACACGACAGCTTTCACCTGGTAATCATGGGAAGAAAGAAAAGTGTTATAAAATACATGTGAGTGTTTTCTGTGATTTGAAACAAGAATTGACGCAGCTTCAAATAAAACAAACACCTCAGAAATGTTCATGCGTCGATTTTCAGAGATCTTATAAATTATAAATATATTATTCAATGTTGGGCCAGCTTTTGACATGTATGTGATATAGACAACTACAGGAAGAGAATATAAACGACCTAGGTTTGGCTGGTAGGTATAAAGCTGGGATCAATTAGCGAAGTTGGCGAATGTTAGGCGACAAAAAATCGCTCAAGATTTGGCTGGTGTGACTACAAGACTCGATCTCACTGGGCTGGCTCAATTTGGCGACATTGACAAATGCTAAATTTGTGAAATTCCCCAAAATTCTCCAAACGCTCCCAAAGTTTTCCCCAAAATGTTTGTCAAACTATCTAAAAAAAACAATCAACTTTTAATCGCCAACTGATCGCAGATGCTATTCATTTGTTGTCACCAAATTATCGCTGATTAGGCGTAAACTCTTCGCATCTTGCAGTCACACCAATTCTGCGATCATTTTGGCGACGAAAAGGTGATTGTTTTAAGATCGTTCGACAAACATTTGGCGACTAAGATAAAAAGCCTTAATATTCTATTCGCAAGTTCGTAGAAATATTCTGGAACTGTCTAAGAACTGCTAAGAAATGTTCCTGACGTTCGTACGGATCAACAATAGCACAATTATTACCTCCGCCGTGGTGGTTATGTTTTTGGTCGTGTTTTTTCTCCTTTGTCTGTCCTACTGTCCGTCCCTCGGAATTATTACTTAACAAGAGCACACTCGACAATAGCCCGCCGCCATTATTGAACTTGAAGTCATTATTGCGGCCACAAGGTCAAATTATTGACGTAAAATGCGAAAAATGACAATAAATCGGCCATTTTGAATTTTTTTCCAGCCATTATTGAACTTGTCCGAGAACTGGTTATTAGTAACATGCAAAACAGAATGATTTAAAGATGATACTCCAAGTTATCGCGCCCACAAGGTCAAATTATTGACGTAAAATGCGAAAAATTGCAATAAATCGGCCATTTTGAAAAAAAATGTTAAGCCATTATTGAACTTGTCCAATAACTACTTATTAGTAACATGCATAACAAATTTGAAGAGGATACGTTAAAAACTGTTCAAGATATCGCGCCCACAAGGTCAAATTATTGAAGTAAAATGCGAAAAATCGCAATAAATCGGCCATTTTGACATTTTTTTCAGCCATTATTAACTCTTCCTTTACCAATTTCGCATTTATGCGAAAACTACCTTCCTTTACCAATTTCGCATTTATGCGAATTCTACATGTGTACGTGCATTAATTGCAATGGAGATATTTCATTACATGCATGGTTGAAAATCGCCAACCAGAATGGTCAGTGGCATGGTCGCAATGTTTTCTTGCATTTTTAATTTGTACGATGTGGCATGCGCATAGCTATAAGCTGTATGGTGCCCAGGGGCTACTTGGGGGGTCCTCCTTTAAAAAGAAGTCGGTTTCTGGGGGTAGTTTTATCAGGGAGAAGTAGGTAAAGGAAGAGTTAAACTTGTCCAAGAACTACTTATTAGTAACATGCATAACAAATTTGAAGAGGATACGTGAAAAGTTATCGCGCCCACAAGGTCAAATTATTGACGTAAAAGGCGAAAAATCGCAATAAGTCGGCCATTTTTAAATTTTTTTCGGCCATTATTGAACTTGTCCGAGAACTGGTCATTAGTAGCATGGATAACAAATTTGGGAACGATACATGAAAAACTTTTCACGTTATCGCGCCAACAAGTAAATGTTAACGCCGACGCCGAACTTCAATTGCAATAGCCCACATTTTTTATTTAAAATTAAAAGGCGGGCTAAAAAGTAATAACTGATATGCATGATTTTTTACGCTTGTCGCGTGCCAAGGAAGAAAAAGAAGAAGATTTTACCACATGTGTGTCTCGTGCCAAGGACCAATTCATTACAATTTGGGGATGATCCGGATTACGATCATTAATTTCTGACCTCACAGTCTAGTTCTTACGGTGAGCGTAAGCATGCCGCAAGGATTTATCAAGCTGCTATTACGGACCTCTTCTGGCGTTTATTTTATGTAGACAGTCGTACGATGCTCGAGCCAACGCCTCCAGATGTGAGTAAGGTGGTCGTGAGGCGACAGTAAATATTCCTTACGAATGAAACAGTAACTCTGCCAAACTCGTAAGAAGGTTTTGCTAACGTAGGCGATGCCGTACAAACGCTTAGCAAATAGAAAATACAGATTCGTACGAATCTATTGGTGACCGAGGCTCACGGAGAGATTGCACAAGAATGAGTTGCTTAAGATCTCGGAACTTTTGTTCACTCTGTTTGATTTACTGATTTCATAATTTTATCAATCCTAGGGATTAATTTCATTTTTGACTTGAAACCGGTTTGAAAAAATGACATATATAAGTTTTGTCCACGTTCGTTATTTACTAAATCTACCTGTTAATTAATACATGTATTTTAGAAATTATACAATTATACAATACATTTGTATAGTTAGTTCACACGATCTGCCTGCATTCTGACGTCACGTTGCTCAGGCGAGGCCATATACGAATCTAAAACTATATATTATATATATATAAATAATTATGCACTAATTATTAGAATTTCGCAAATTACTCCTGGAACCAGCTCTAAAATAGCATTTTCTTTGCGTGGCCAGTAAGCTATGTCTTTCTCCTGTTTATATGTAAACTAATATTTACAGACATAAGACTTTTTCATTTGAGTAAATTGTTCTAACCTGTGGACATATTAAGGATGTAAGCAGACACATCTCTCCCCCTTTACAGATGCCCACCATACCAGCTCCATCACTGATCACCCTAGTCTGCCTCAGCAGCCACTCCACGGCCCTCTGAAAAAAAGTAATATACTATGTCAGATGACTTTCGTACTAAGTTATTGGTTCTATTCACCGTTCAACCTGACAAAAAAATAAACTGTAATCTTGGCCTGAGGACTCTGGTGAAGGTGATTATAGCTGTGATTATCATTTACCGTACAAATATGTTTTGCTCCTAAGTCACCCTCGATAACATGAAATACACACCTGTGAGATACATATAAAAATGTTATAAACTTTATTTTAATTACATAGTACCGTTAATGTTAGACATTAAATGGATTCATCTTTCTAACTCAACAGAGATTATTGGGTGAAAAGCTTCTGAAGAGCGAAGAACGGCATAAAGTAGAAACCCAAACAATTTACATACTTAATTAAATGTTATGTTACCTATTGTATATTGGTTAGCACTTTAACACGGGTTTATTGGGGGGGGGGGCAGTCGTGATTTATACTAACCTTATAGTAGTCTAAGTCTGTTTGGATTGTAAAACCATCTTCTACATCAATATATTGTAAAGCTAGTGTAGCAAATCCACGTGAAGCTAGAAGAGCTGCTCTGTGTTCTACTGTTCCACCTATACCTCCAAACATGTCAATGATCCCGTGGTATGGGCCGCCATCTGTGACAAAAAATAACATGCGAACTAATGTTTTGTTTAAATGTTCTTTCACAAAATATTTAAGTTATAACTGAATATTTAATAAAGTACCTTTTTTGAAGTATTATAAAACTACTGTGTCAACAACGCTTTTTAAAAAACACTTTCGAATATTGAATTAAATTATATCAAATGTGCAGGTTTAGATCTCAAAACAAAAACTGTACTAGGTCCTACATGTAGGCCTATGTCTAGGATGTCCGGCTGTTCATCCGTTTGTCCACCACCATTAGGGTCATAAGCTGTTTTACGTTACTAGGATCATGAGGATGTACACCATACTCCTTGTAATAGGTTAAGTCTTGATTTATTTCACATTTCCATGGCTTTATGATCCGAAATTGTTCTCGTTAACACGATACACTCTATATTGTTCAGTGTAATTATAAGCCTAGTCGTAGCCTACATGTAGGGGCGAACTACTACTCAATAACGCTTTTATAAAGCGAGTTTGAAGTGTGTTATTTTTCACAAAAACATTATCTGGACTTCACCATTGCAAATTTGGAGGTTGACATCTCATTTCAATCACTATAATTATGAATAATAACAAGTACATTTTACAACGTAGAATTGTTTATGGATATTTTGTATTCATATCCCACTGACAATTACGTCAGCTTCAACAATAATGCAATAGTTAAAGTAAAGTGAGTAAAAATTATCAATATCATAATTATTTTTTTTGGAATCCAGGCGACGCTGCTCGATATTAGTTGATATTAGTAGTAAATCTTTTTAATAATACAACACTTTAGTATAGCATGGTATGATATCTCTTTGGGCAGAATACAGCCTATCGTTTTCAAATTGTTTGTCGTGACACTTGACGTCCGAAGGTAGTGTTAACTCTTTAACTGACAAATTATTCAATCTGAATTTTCACCCACTTGAAGTTTTGTCTCGCTGACGCGATCCACAACTTCAAGTGAGTGAAAATTATTCAGATTTGACAAAATGGAGGTCAACTGTTTTCAAATATTGCTGATTGATTTCACATTTTATCTTTAACATGTTCAAAAGGTGGTAGATAATGTGCTAATAAAAAATGAAAACGCGAATATATGCGGCACCGGCGGTTAAAGGGTTAAAATGATACAGAGATAATCAGATAATTATAACTGAGCACTTCTAAAAATCACCGCGCCGTAATATTATATGCATCCATAAGCATTACCGATCTCACCCTGAATATAGGCCCACTTTTTAAACAGCTATTAATCACTACAACAGGTTCTATAATTATTTTTATTGATGTAACCGCTGTATGTTATAACATCTAATATAGCCTACGTGTCAGATCAGGAAGAATGACTTAGTTTTAATTTTGCTCACATCACATATATAAACATGCTTAATTGATGTAACATCTTAACATTATGATAGCTACTTAATCTTAGCATATATTTGGTTATTGGCCTCAGACATTGCAAGTAAAAAAACACTTCTGTGATGATAAATTTAATCTACCAATCAAGTTGGCATTTATGATGTCTAAACCCTTGTGTGATAATAAATTTAATTTGCCAATCAAGTTGGCATTTCATCCACCCTTTTTTGTGTGATAATGAATTTAATCTGCCAATCAAGCTGGCATTTATGATGTTTAAACCCTTCTGTGATAATAAATTTAATCTGCCAATCAGCTTGGCATTAATCATGTTAATGATATTTTTTATTATTTTTAAAATTAACATTTCAGAAATTAATTAATTCTGAACTAGGCTTATAGAATTGGTTCAGACAGAGTGACTGAAACACCACCGTGCTCTATAGTGGTCCGATTCCGCAGCGTGGGACAGGGGTAGCATTAAACACTTTCCTGTCACCATGATAACCGGGCCGGATTTATGAGATGCGAAAGTAAGTAATTATGGTGCTAGCAAAAGAAATTACAACAAAAATTATGCCGGTCCAGGGTGACTGTGACTTTTCAAATAACAGTGAAGTTTGAAAGTTGTATGAACGATCTATATATGCAAGATATATATATATATTATGTCATGATCGTTGTGGCGAAGGGTTTTAACCTTTACTATTTTCACATTCATCCATGGAGTACCCAGTAAACACAAAACATTTGTATAACTTTTGTGCAATGTTGGACCAACGTCGAAGAATTGTCTTGACATATTGATAACTCATAATTAATTACCATTTTAATGGAGACTAGTACATTTCAACAAAATTTCAAAGAAGCTTATGTACGTAAGACCACTACGGTACTTAAAAAAAACATCTCTTCCTAAAAACGAGCTGAAAAATTACAGGCCTTTATTCAACTTGAGTTTCATTTCCAAAAACTTAGAAAAGGTTAGTAGCCAATTGGCTGCAAGCTCATTTAAAAAATAACCATCTATCTAATCCATTACAATCAGCCTACAGGAAACATAATTCTACAGAATCGGCTCTATAGAAACTTTTTAACGTTATCAATATTAGTAGGCGAATGGGCAAGGGTGAAGTTACGGCTTCGACCTTGCTTGACGTGTCTGTCGCTTTCGACACTATTGACCATGCTACATTAACAGATATACTTTCTGATTGGTATGGAATTTTGAGCAGGCACTAATCCGTGAAAAATAAAGACACTCTGTCAGATAATGTCACACTCTCATATGGAGTTCCACAGGGTTCTGTGCTGGGACCAGTGCTTTTTACCCTATACACTACACCACTCAGCGCTATTATCTCTAGTTTTGATACAAACCACTATCTTTTTGCCGATGATACTCAAATGTACATGTCTCTATCAGTTTCAAACGCTAAGGAATCTCTTTAGAAGTTGCAATATTGTTTAAAGGGTGTGTCAGCCTGGAGGAAATGGTCCAAGCTGGAGCTTAATAGTAGCAAGATTTTCTTCTTATTGGGACCAAACTTTAGCGAGAAAAATTATTGAATAATGTTTCGTGGTTATTTCGAGGTCAAGACACAATCTGCATCAGCCAAAAATCTTGGTGTAGGGGAGACCGGGGCACCATATGTGTTCTTGATGGTTGAAATTATTTAATTCTTGAGATACACGGATTTTCTTAATACATTAAACACTAATTGGAACTAAGTTAAAACAAGAATCACATAGTAGCTAGTGAATATTGTGCTTTTTCAAGAACCATGGGTGATAATAGAAGATTCTACCTTAAGCTTGTTAAAGCTACACGTATAACAATCGTCATGCTGGGGCACCATGAACGGGGTACAATGGACATGTTACGGGGCACCATGGACATGTCCATGGTGCCCCATTATTGGCATCGATGTCCATGAATATATTTTTTTAAATTTCATTATCCCTAAAATGAAGCTTTCTACAATTAAATAATAATAAAAATGTGTTGATTGACACAGGAAAGTATTGTATTCCAGTCAGACACCACCTAGATAGTCCAGGGTTACCTATTGGTCGTTAATACGTTAATGTACTACAAAAATATTTGAAGCTAATCCAAAATGAAAAATGGGTGTTCATGGTGCCCGGGTCTCCCCTATTCGACAGTAGCCTGAATTTCCGAAAACACATAATAATCCCAAACATGTAGGGCATGCTTCTATCATATCCGTAGCTATCCGTGACCTGTGTCGAATTCGAAAAAGTCTGTCCTTAGATCTTGCCAAGCAAATTGCAGGGGCAATCGTCAGTAGCAAGTCAGATTATTGTAACTCACTTTTCACAATATGCCAGAAGGATATCGCTAGATTACAAAGCGTTCAGAATTCATTTTAAAATTTGCGCTTTCCGAACCCTAAAAGACAACCAACCTGCATATCTGGCTGACTTACGTGTTCGGCCGAAATGCTCAAAATATCTATGCTCCACAATTTCAAATAGATTTGTTGTTCCCCGTATAAAAACAAACACTGGGTCAAGAGATTTCTCTACATCTGGCCCAGCCGTATGGAGCACCTTGCCTGTGCCAATACGTATTAATGCTGAAACAATTTCAACATTCAGCAGGAAAACTACTTAAAGCTCCCCTATTTGATCTAGCTTTCCCACCCTAGCTCCTCAGTAGTTCGGCTCCCTGTTGACGAACCTACTTTGGCCTCGACTATGACACATGATCACGCCAATGATTTGTGCGCATCTGAGCTCGGTCCGCTGTGATATAGGCGCCATAGAAGTTTTTTTAATTGATTGATTGATCGGCTTCAACTTTTCATTTTTGACGCGGTCTGATATACCCGCCGCTGAATAAACTGACTTGATTTGAAGATCAAGCCAATGTCCATGAACGTGCATTGGGAAGTTCAGATCAAAACATTAATATTGCACAGACTTTATCGAGGTTTTTTTTAATTTAGGTTGTCTAGATCATGTAAGATGCAATCTCCCGGTATATACGAATTGTCATTATGAAATTATATTTCCCAGTAGATCTTGAAATTCATAAAAAAACAAGATGTAGGCCTACTGTTTTGAAGTTTATACAGACAGACAATAAAAACACTGAACGAATTATACGGGCAGACATTGCATCAAACGTTTTCCAAATAGCAGACGATGAATATCTGTTTTGAGTTGGTCATAATCTAGAATGCCTGCACATCCTCTTCGCGTTGATCTGGACGAATAACCAAAAAGGAGGAGGTGATATATCAGAGCTATTGCTTTTCATCACGAAAGAGCGCGCAGCGCGTGACCCTGTGCAAAGTTACCGTCGATACACTGATTTTAAACTTAACTCGACGAGGCCGCCATTAACGTGATCGCCTAGTTACATTGGGAAGGGAGCAACAAGGATATGTCTCTGACAAACGCACATAGGATCACCGGGGTTCTAAACCGGGACGCATGCATGACTGGCGAGGCAGTCAGGTGCTCCACCAGAAGCGCCAAGTCCCCTTTTCTATGCCACTATGTCTAGACTTCTAGATGTTATATACTCAGAAAGGGTCAGTTGCCAAGTCGACATTGATTGCATCCTGACAGCGAAGGTAGGCATCAGTTAATATTCTGACCTTTCGAAATAAAAAACGTCCCTCGTAGGTCACCTTCTCTGATCTCTGTCCTTGTCACGTGACTTGCCATGTACCAGCGCTGTACAGTGCTGGTCGCCATTGGTTTATTTTGTAAAATGTCACTGAAGTCGTTCAGATGGCCGTCGTATAAAGCCAGTGACGTTACCAGTGGAGTGGTGACGTCACGTTTTATGATACGAACACCACGTTGCTGACCAGGTTCCTGTTTCATGCTCCAGAATAATCCCATAGATTCAATCCCTGTGAATTAAAAAACAAAATAATCTATTTTAATCTATCTACCAATTAAATAATTCATTCTATGACATAGGAATTAAGCTTAAAAAACATGAAAAATAGTCAACAAAATAGGCCCTCAGAGCACTATCCCATATTCACATACAGGGGCAGAGCGTAAATGGTCAGCAAGAGGGCGTAAATTGACGCAGCAGTATTATGTAGAGAATAATAGTGCCTTAAAAGCTAGATTGCGATAACATAAGTATGTTTGGTCAGACAATGGGCTAATTGAAGGCTCTTCTTGACCAATTTGAGCCACATCAGGCTCGATTAATCACCTCGCTCTGCGTTGCGATCAAATGACCCTGATAGTGTTCAAGTTCCCCAAGGGGACCATTAATTTACCACATTACATTCCAAGCACACAATTATTATGAATGTTTTATTGACCGTTTGAATTATTATAATGACCTGTGTAGAATCCCCCTTGTGAAGCTGATTTGGTCAGGTCAATTTGACCATGGCTGTCAGTGCGGTAATGAGCGTAAGAGAAGAAACGTTTCCCTTCATCATCCATACGTGCGAGCAATGTGATTGGTTGGTCAGCGTTCCCATCTGTGACCCGGATGTGAAGCATTTCATCAACCAGTGACCTTTCAGGAGTGACGTAAAGTTGACATGAATCTCTCTTGCTGTGCATTCCGCCTGAAGACTGATGTGACGACACCATTCTGTGACAAAAATCATAAAATATAATACAACCATCAAATGTAACATGCAGTATAACATGGTTCAACAGGGTTGGGGTCGATTACATTTGTTGATTACGATTATCATGATTACCAGATTACAGTTAGATAAATGTGCACAAATGTACAGGAATTATCGATTACTATACAGTTCAAGTTCACTGTCCTAACGTGCAAATACAAAGAGCAGTAAGTGCTTAAACATGTTAAATATTACTAACGGTTACTTAGCAATAATAATGTTGTTTTGCACTAGAGCTTTTCTTAGATCAACAGGCGGTGAATTCCATTATGAAAAGAGCTGCAGCTGCAAAAAGCGCTTGCACCCACAATCTTTACGAAAGGGGTGTTTGCGGGAAGGGGGTCCCGGTCGGGAGGTTTAATTTCCCACCAAATTTGTTTTACCTCAGATGTCTTTGAGTGAGACATACAGGAGTAAGACAGAGTCCCCTCCCCCTTGGTTGAGCCACTGAGTTTCAAACATATGTATGCGGAATTTCACTGGTAGGCGATGAACATGATGAAGTAAACTCAAAAGAGGTAATTTTTCTCCATGACTATAATCGTGCTGAATTATAGGTATGTAATGTTCCTGTCGGACGTGTCTACAACAACAGTGGAGTGTGTGGTAAGGGGTTGTTGTCTTGTAACGTGGGGTCAGGATTATGGCCTGGGGTTGTGATCTGGTTCATGGTCTGGTTTATGGTTGCGTTATTTATATCTGGTCTGGGATGTGATCTGGTTTGCGGTCTGTTTGGGTTTGTAGTCTTAGATTATGGTCTGTTTTTTCTCTGGTTTATGATTTGATGTTTTGCTATTTAATTTGTGGTATGATTTGTGGTCTGGTTTGTAGTAATTATTTGTTCTCTGGGCTTGTGGTCTGGTTTATGGTTTGGGGTTGTGTTATTTATTTGTGGTCAGGGGATATGATATTATTTGTGGTCTGGTTTGTGGTATTTATCTGTGCTATGGTTTATGGCTTGGGTTTGTGGTATTTATGTCTAGTCCGGTTTATGTTTCGGGTTTGTGATTCTGGGGATGTGGTATGGTTTGTGCTATGGTTTATGGTCTGGTTTGTGGTCTGGTTTATGACTTAGGGATGTGGTATTTATTTGTGGTCCGGTTTGTGGTCAGGTTTATGTTTTGGGTTTGTGGGCTGGTTTATGGTCGGGTTTTTGGTTGTAGTATTTAGTTGTGATCTGTTTTTTGGAGAGGGTTTGTAGTGTGATCTGTGGTCTGGTTTGTGATCTGGGTTGCTGGGCTTGGTGGACTCAGTCTGGTTTGTGGCTGTGTTCTGGGTTTGAAATCTGAGTTTGTGGTCTGTGTTTGTGGTTTGGGTTTGTGGTCTGCGTTTGTGGTCTGGGTTGTGGTCTTGGTGTATTTTCTGAGTTTGTGGTCTGGGTTTGTGGTCTGGGCTTGTTGTCTAGGTTTGTGGTACCGGTTTGTGGTCTGGGTTTGTGGTCTGGATTTGTTGCCTGGGTTTGTGGTCTGGGTTTGTGGTCTGGGCGTGTGGTCTGGGTGTGTGGTGGTTAGGGTTTGTGGTCTGGGTTTGTGGTCTGGGTGTTTTTTCTGGGTGTTTTTTCTGGGTTTGTTGTCTGGGTTTGTTGTCTGAGTTTGTGGTTAGGGTTTGTGGTCTGGGTTTGTGGTCTGGGTTTGTGGTCTGTGCTTGTGGTCTGGGTTTGTTGTCTGGGTGTGTGGTTAAGGTTTGTCGTCTGTGTGTGTGGTCTGGGTTTGTTGTCTGAGTTTGTGGTTAAGGTTTGTAGTCTGGGCTTGTGGTCTGGGTTTGTGGTCTGGGTTTGCTGTCTGGGTTTGTTGTCTCTGTTTGTGGTTAGGGTTTGTGGTCGGGGCTTGTGGTCTGGGTTTGTTGTCTGGGTGTGTTGGCAGAGTTTGTGGATAGGGTTTGTGGTCTGGGTTTGTGGTCTGGGTTTGTGGTCTCAGTTTGTGGTTAGGGCTTGTTGTCTAGGTTTGGGGTCTGGGTTCGTGGTCTGGGTTTGTGGTCTGGGTTTGTGGTCTGGGTTTGTTGTCTCAGTTTGTGGTTAGGGTTTGTGGTCTGGGGTTTGTGGTCTGTGCTTGTTTTCTGGGTTTGTTGTCTCAGTTTGTGGTTAGAGCTTGTGGTTTGGGTTTGTGGTCTGGGTTTGTGGTCTGAGTTTGTGGTTAAGGTTTGTGGTCTGGGTTTGTTGTCTGGGTTTGTGGTCTGGGTGTGTGGTCTGGTTTTCTGGTCTGGGTTTATGGGCTGGGTTTGTGGTCTGATTGTATTTTCTGGGTTTGTCGTCTGGGTTTGTTGTCTGGGTTTGTGGTCTGGGTTTGTGGTCTGGGTTTGTGCTCTGGATTCGTGGTCTAGGTGTATTTTCTGGGTGTGTGGTCTGGGTTTGTCGTATTGGTTTGTTGTCTGGGTTTGTGGTCTGGGTCTGTGATCTGTGTGTGTTTCTGGGTTTGTCGTCTGGGTTTGTTGTCTTGGTTCGTGGTCTGTGTTTGTGGTCTCGGTTTGTTGTCTGGGTTTGTGTTAATGGTCTGGGTTTGTGTTTAGTTTGTGTGGTCTTGGTTTGTGGTCTGGGTGTGTGGTCTGGGTTTGTTGTTTGGGTTTGTGTTTCTAGTCTGGGTTTGTGTTCTAGTTTTGTGGTCTGGGATTGTGGTCTGGGTTTGTTGTCTGGGTTTGTGGTCTGGGTTTGTGGTCTGGATTTGTGGTCTGGGTTTGTGGTCTGGGTTTGTGGTCTGGGTTTGTTGTCTGAGTTTGTGGTCTGGGTTTGTGGTCTGGGTTTGTTGTCTGGGTTTGTGGTGTGGGTTTGTGGTGTGGGTTTGTGGTCTGGGTTTGTTGCCTGGGCTTGTGGTCTGGGTTTGTTGTCTGGGTTTGTGATCTGGGTTTCTGGTCTGGGTTTTGTGTTCTGGTTTTGTGCTCTGGATTTGTCTGGGTTTGTGTTTCTAGTCTGGGTTTGTGTTCTAGTTTTGTGGTCTGGGATTGTGGTCTGGGTTTGTTGTCTGGGTTTGTGGTCTGGGTTTGTGGTCTGGATTTGTGGTCTGGGTTTGTGGTCTGGGTTTGTGGTCTGGTTGTGTGGTCTGAGTTTGTGGTCTGGGTTTGTGGTCTGGTTTTGTAATCTGGGTTTGTGGTCTGGGTTTGTGGTCTAGGTTTGTGGTCTGGGTTTGTTTTCTGATTTTGTAGTCTGAGTTTGTGGTTGGGGTTTGTGGTCTGGGTTTGTGGTCTAGATTTGTGGTCGATCTGTGCTTGTGGTCTGGGTTTTTGGTCTGGGTTTGTGGTCTGGGTTAGTGGTCTGAGTTTGTAGTCTGGGTTTGTGGTGCGGGTTTGTGGTCTTGGCTTGTGGTCTGGATTTGTGGTCTGTTTTTTTTTGGTCTGGGTTTGTGGTCTGGGGTTGTGGTCTGAGTTTGTTGTCTGGGTTTGTGGTCTGGCCTTGTAGTCTGGGTTTGTGGTCTCGGTTTGTGGTCTGGGTTTGTGGTCTGTTTTTGTGGTCTGGGTTTGTGTTGGCAGCTGCGCTCGCACCGGACCTTGTAACATACACAGCCCTGATATGAAGGGTAACCAAGTGCTACACTGCTACCATCCCCAATAAACATGATAACTTAACTTTAATCAAGTGCAGGCCTATTAGGTTTAAGACATGTACATATTACTATCAGGCTTACCTTGTAAAGCTGATCGTTCTTCGGTGGTCGATCAGTTGTCTGGCTGTAAATGAACTGCGCAAGCAATGTATGCCTACTACGAACATGGCCTAATGAACCCTTGAAAAAAAGGAACAGTCCGATAAGGATGGTGACATGGCCTATATTAGCACTGATTATTCAGTATTACAGTACGGTAGGCCTGCATTAAACATTGTAACGCAGGCCCCGGAAACTGATTGTGTGAGGTCATGTGCAACTGTGCAATAAGGGTTATTAGGCTGAAAGTAGACCCTAATCTTGTCCCGTTGCAACTAGCAAACCACCGAAATCAGGCACTCCCATCATACAGATGGACACAAATAGGCCTAAATAAGACTAAAATTACATTGCGCTGTTGAAGCCATATAATGCACTATATTGTGTTATAATATACCACTGTTTGTACAATTTTGCGCATTGGCAGGACTCCCAACTAAATAGTTTAGTTTTTATCACTGTGTGGCGTGTTGTAATAAAAGTGTGACAGGACTCCCAACTAAATAGTTCAGCTTTTAGTCACTGTAGTGTGTGGCGTGTTGCTATTGGGAGAGGTGTATAGTGCATTATTATGGCGGCTACAATCCCAGCAAACACGATACGTTTATATAATGAACACTGTGTTAAACATGTTGGCCCATTGTCTGCGACGCTGGCCCAGCATTAACACAGCATTGCATAAACGTATCGTTTATGCCTACCACATTGTTTCCAAATGACTGAAAAAACGAAAATTGATGTTTTGATCTTTTGTTGATTTAGAAAAGATAAAGTCGATTTATCAAATAATACAATTTAGAGGTTTTATCTTAATTAAAGACACAAAACACAAGAGTGAAGACGTTGAATAAATGTTGGTTTAACGTGTTAAACCAACATTTATTCACAACGTCGGACCAGCGTTTAACCAGCATTTATTCAACGTCTTGTGTCTGTTGGGATTCCATATTAGGCCTATATCACTAGGCCAGATTGCCTATATCATCCAGGCCCATATACGACCTACAGGCGTTATATATGTCTATATACAATAACATCCGGACTTTAGAACTATGATATAACATAGAACTTTATAGCATATCCACCAAGCACGATACATTGAGCCAATGTTGGTCCAACGTCTATGACGCTGGCCCATCATCAAGCCAACAGTGGGTCAACGTCTTGTTTACTGGGTAGTTTTAAAACTTATCTGGATGTTATTGTACATGTAGTCAATATATATGGATTGACCTCGATAATATTAAAGTCCACTTTACTTGCACTATATTTTGATTACAATTTTAAAGCATCGATTTCCCTATGTATCTGAACTACTAGGATACTTCCTTTTTAATCATAATTATGATAGGGGGGTTATCATGGTCTAATATCATAAATATGCATTGTAATATTGGCTAATTAAACTGGACTCCTTGTAAGTTGTATAGGCCAACCATAATCTGGCTATTTATTCATGGAAATAGAGAGATTATATATATAATCTCTGTATTTATATCATGATACATACATAGTTACCGAACCACCGCATGGCCAGTTGTAGCACCTTCAGCTGTCAAGTTGTCTGATACCGGTGTAGCACTCCACATTATACCCCCTTGAAACTATACCCGGGTAGATTCTGAGATATCCCAGGATCTACCCCGGGGTAGATTCTAGATTATACCCCGAGGTAGATCCTTTGGGCTCCCAGCATCTATCCCACCCTCCTAGGATCAACCCCCTCCCCCCTATTCGTGATTTGCTGAAGTGTCTTCGGATACCAGAATCCACCCCTCCCTCCCAGAATATACCCCCCTTTTCAACAAATTTATATTTGCGACCTTCCCAGAACCTACCCCTCCCTCCCAGGATATAGCCCTTTTTAACAACTATATAGGCCTATATGCGACCCTCCAAGAATGATTCTACCCCTCCCTCCCTGAATATACCCCCTTCTCAACAACTACATGCGACGCTCCCAGAATCCACCCCTCCTTCTCAATCAACAAATGTATGTGCGACCCTCTCAGAATCTACCCCTCCCTCGCAAAATATACCCTCCATTTCAACAACTAGGCCTACATGCGACCCTCCCAGTATCTACCCCTCTTTGCTAGAATATAGTCTACCCCCTTTTTCAACAAATGTAGCCTATATATGTGCGACCCTCCCAGAATCTACCCCTCGCAGAATATACCCTCCTTTCCAGCAACTATAGGCCTATATGCGACCCTCCCAGAATATAGGCCTACCTCTCTCTCCCAGAATATATCACCCTTTTCAACAACTGGAATAATATGCAACTTTCCCAGAATCTACCCCTCCTTCCCAAATATACCTCCCTTTCAGCAAATATATGCGGCACTCCCAGAATATACCCCTCCATTCAAGAATAATACCCCCCTTTTCAACAACTAGCCTATAATTTAATGCGACCCTCCCTCCATACCCTTTGTTCAGCAACTATATGCGACACTCCCAGAATCTACCCCTCCCTCCGAGAATACAGCCCCCTCCTTTTCTCATTTTCTTTGTCAACAAGGGGCCGGGGGATATCCCCCCCTCTGGTGCTGAGAGGGGGAGTCCCTAATATTAGCCTATTGTTCTTGATAAGGTGGGTAAGCCCTATATTCTTGGAGGGAGGGGTGGATTCTGGGAGGGTCGGAAGAGGGGGGTATATTCTGGGAGGGAGGGGTAGATTCTGGGAAGGTCGCATTATAGTTGTTGAAAGGGGGTAGATCCTGGGAGGGAGGCCTGGGGTAGATTCTGGGAGCGGCCGTTATCTACCCCAGGGGTATGGCTCAGGATTTAGCCATTAGGGGCCTACACCGGGGTAGATTCTGGGGCGCCCACAATCTACCCAGTTATAATCTGGGAGGGGGTATATTTTCAGACTTCACATCGGCAAACTGGCTGGCCGGATTCGGCAAGATGAGTTGTAGGGCTACTCATGTTACGGGCCTACAGCTGTAGCCTACCCTGTCCAGTGGTATCTGCCATAGCCTACATTATTTATGTTTATCTATACACCAACACGGTATGTATACACGTGTATGTATAGGCCTATACACGGTGTAGGTTACAGACGACGGTGGGCACTGCGAACTGGCATAATATAATATTATGCCTACTATATCAATACAACGACCCAACAAGCACTATCACGTTGACCCTATTCAAAATAGTCCTTTAGAATTACCTTTAAGGTTAAAAACGGACCCAATTTTATATGGCCTACCTGACAACGATGTCCAGCCATTAGGTTGAAAAATCTAAATTCATTGGTTATTTTTCATACCATTCGCTAGATGGAGCCCTAATTCCAAAATAATTAATTGTGTCCCCCCCCACCCCCCCCCCCCCCCAGCTAACAATGTTATCAGCAGCTAGACGAGTAGGTTAAATAAAGGTGCCGAAATGGTAACGACTTCGCTGTCGAAAGTCATCATATAGGCCTAATAAGGCTATATGAATCTAAATCATTTACAGTAACGGTGACACTGATAACACATCTTCCCACGTAAGGGTCACTACTCCCGAGGTTACAGACTGACCTTGCCGAAACGGTGTCAAAACCAAATCATGGAGTGGGGACTTTCTAAAAACATTTTTTCTGTTTGACTTAAAAGTTTGACCTCTGGCATGAGTTCTGCTTTAATGTGGGACCACTTAATCTTTCAACGACACCGGCCCTACATTTAACAACGCGTAGGCAGCTAGACCTCTGAGGGTAAAATGC
This sequence comes from Flabesymbios commensalis, assembly GCA_964017125.1. NCBI lineage: Eukaryota > Metazoa > Annelida > Polychaeta > Terebellida > Flabelligeridae > Flabesymbios > Flabesymbios commensalis. Next base: position 39,034,376 of record OZ024906.1, on the reverse strand, counting down.
CCTAACGGGCCCCAGGGAGCAAAGAGCCCCTTCCCTGAAGGGCCCCAAAAGAGCCCCCATAGAGTTTTTTTGTTTATTTCTCGGCAATAATGACGTCACAATGGAAAATATTGGATGTGGGAAGCCTGTGGAGCTCACCCTGCCCAGTCAGGTCAGACCGTCAGACTACCAGTCTGACCTTGACAACAGGTGTGTGTGATGCCGGTACGAAAAGGAGGGGGTGCGAGCAACATGAATATTCATTATGACGTCACCGGTTTACTGACTGTGGTATGGAGGTCACACTCAGGTCAGATTGTCTGGCCTGCAGGAGTTGGGCAGGGAAGAGGGGGGTTCTGAACTCATAGCACATATACGTGATATCAAGGAGTCTGCCGGAAGCAGACACCTGGATAGATGAAGATGGTGGAGCTTTACTGCCCTCACTATCATCAACATGATTATAGATGTGACCTCCAGGCTATGGTGTTCCGATAGGGCCCATTCTCCACACATAGATGTCGCTCAGGTCAACCCCGCTAATCTCTGAGGTCAGAATGGATCTAGGCCATCTCGCCATTTCTTTGTTTCTCTGTTTCAAAAATTAAAATCTCTTTAAAATCTCGCTCTTTCGCATCGCCCTTTCGCAGTTTCGCCCTTTCGTTGTTTCGTAGTGTCGCAGTTTCGCATCGCCCTTTCGTTGTCTCGCAGTGTCGTTGTTTCGCAGTTACGTTGTCTCGCTTCGCTCTTTCGCAGTTTCGCATCGCTGTTTCGCAGTTTCGTTGTTTCCAGCGTCGTTGTTTCGCATCGCTCTTTCGTTGTTTCGCATCGTTCTTTCGCAGTACCGTACTTTCGTTGTTTCGCACTTTCGCGCTTTCGTTGTTTTGCTCTTTCGTTGTTTCGCACTTTCGTTGTTTCGCGGTCTCGCAGTTTCGTTGTCTCGTACTTTCGTTGTTTCGCTCTTTCGTTGTTTCACACTTTCGTTGTTTCGCTCTTTCGTTGTTTCGCAGTCTCGCAGTTTCGTTGTTTCGTACTTTCGCACTTTCACTGTTTCGCACTTTTGTTGTTTCGCTCTTTCGTTGTTTCGCTCTTTCGTTGTTTCGCACTTTCGCAGCTCGCACTTTTGTTGTTTCGTACTTTCGCAGTTTCGCTATTTCGTTGTATCGCAGTCTCGCAGTTTCGTTGTTTCGTACTTCCGCTGTTTCGCATTTTCATTGTTTCGCCCTTTCGTTGTTTCGCACTTTCCCTCTTTCGTTGTTTCGTACTTTCGCAGTTTCGCACTTTCGTTGTTTCGCACTTTCGTTGTTCCGCACTTTCTTTGTTTCGCAGTCTCGCAGTGTCGTTGTTTCGTACTTTCGCACTTTCGATGTTTCGCACTTTCGTTGTTTCTCTCTTTCGTTGTTTCGCACTTTCGCAGTCTCGCACTTTCGTTGTTTCGCACTTTCGCGGTTTCGTTGTTTTCCCCCTCCCCTCCCTTCCGCTCCACTCGCCTCTTTGTATCACGTGTGGCGTGCATTGGTCCAACGCTGCTTCAATGCTATTTGAACGTCGTCAACGTTGATCAATATTGAATCAACTATGGGCCAATGTTGTGTGTTTTTGGCTAACAATGCTTAATAGCATATGCGGGTAACAGTCACTTGAACGAGAATACAGCCCCTGGTAACAAATATGTCTGATAATCAGTTCACAGGTGTCTGGTTTTGTCGCGGAAAACATATATTGTGTATCTGTTACTCTTTATATGACGTCTGTCGTTTAATAGAGAGGGACGTCGCTTGCACCAGCGAGACGTTATTATTAGCATACGCTGTGGCGTCGCTACGCCCTAAATCTCACGCCTGCCCCGAGACAGGCTTTAGTGGGGCGCAGACGGCTTCTATCGGTCACAAAATGCCTGGTATGGTCCACAATTTCAATTTCTCTGCGGAATATCGTCGGGAAATGAACATGAAATGAATGGGATTTTAGGCCACTCGTGTGCACATATAGGCTAAACTGGGCCAGGATAACCTCAAGAGGATGGTGAGATGAATGAGATGACACTGCCCTCCAGACACAGGATTCGCAATTCGAGCCTTGGCGGTCTGATGCCGTGCACAGTACCTATGGGTCACGTTGGCTCACCACAATACTTTTTTTTACGAGTGGTTGGGGAAGAAACATTTTTGTTTCTTTCACACCGCCGAGACAGGGGAACAAACCGGTGAGCGAACCCGGTATCGGCGTGAAAGGCAGCGGTGCTAACCGCTACCCTAGGGCCCCCGCCCATTTATATCGTCAGGAACATTACTGAGAACAGAGTAATCCGCCACATGACGAATTCACTTGATATATGACAGCGCAGTAGGCCTAAACGATTATTTCCAGGTAAACTAGCGTAATTGCATCATGTTACTTACGATAGTTTACCTGCTAGTGTTTGTGGGCCGTTCAACAATTACGTAACGATTTTGACACCTCCTTCGTAACACTTTTTAACGCTAATTTGACTAAAGTCCGTAACTCATCACTTAACCCCCCTCTAAACATTACGCAATTGGTGAACGGCCCCTTAGGCTTATATTCGCCATTTTTTTTTTAAATTGAAAAATTAAATAACTAGGTAATTATTCACTCAACATCTAATCACTAAAATGTGCATGGTCATAAAATAATGACTGAAAGATTAGTTTGTCAGTGAAAACTGAATTTTCACCTATATTGTAAATGTTGTTACGTGTTTTGCCTTAGCTTAGCATTATTTCCATGCTGGCGTGAGCTTTTAATATACCTTATGATGATCTCACACTTAAGCTATAGCTTATGAATCTTTCAATTTTGCTCGGCATAAATTCGCCCATCAATTGCGAAACAACGAGAGTACGAAACAACGAAAGTGCAAAACTGCGAAAGTACGAAACAAAGTGCGAAACTGCGAAAGTGCGAAACAACGAAAGAGCGGAACAGCGAAAGTGATAAAGTACGAAACAACGAAAATGCAATACTACGAAACAACGAAAGAGAGAAACAACAAAAGTGCGAAACTGCGAAAGTGCGAAACAACGAAAGTGCGAAACAGCGAAAGTACGAAACAACGAAACTGCGAAAGTGCGAAAGAGCGAAACAACGAAAGTGCAAAACAGCGAAAGTACGAAACTGCGAGACTACGAAACAACGAAAGAGCGAAACAGCGGAAGTACGAAACTGCGAAAGTGCGAAAGAGCGAAACAACGAAAGTGCAAAACAGCGAAAGTACGAAACTGCGAGACTGCGAAAAAACGAAAGAGCGAGACAACGAAAGTGCGGAAGTACAAAACAACGAGAGTGCGAGACTGCGAAAGTTCGAAACAACGAAACTGCGAAAGTGCGAAACAACAAAAGAGCGAAACACCAAAAGTACGAAACTTCGAAAGTACGAAACAACGAAAGTGCGAAACAACGAAAGTGCGAAACCGCGAAAGTGCGAAACAACGAAAGTGCGAGACTGCGAAACAACGAAAGTGCGAAACAACGAAACTGCGAAAGAACGAAACTGCGAAACTGCGAAAAAGCGATGGGAAACAACGTAAGGGCGAAAGTGCGAAACAACGAAAGTGCGAAACAGCGAAAGTACGAAACTGCGAGACTACAAAACAACGAAAGAGAGAAACTGCGAGACTGCAAAACAACGAAACTGCGAGACTGCAAAACAGCGAAAGAGCGAGACAACCAAAGTGCGAAAGTACGAACAACGAAAGTGCGAGACTGCAAAAGTGCGAAACAACGAAACTGCGAAAGTGCGAAACAACGAAAGAGCGAAACAACGAAAGTACGAAATTTCGAAAGTACGAAACAACGAAAGTGCGAAACAACGAAAGTGCAAAACCGCGAAAGTGCGAAACAACAAAAGTGCGAGACTGCGAAACAACGAAAGTGCGAAACAACGAAAGTGCGATGCGAAACAACGGAATTGCGAAAGAGCGATGCGAAACAACGAAAGGGCGATGCGAAACAACGAAACTACGAAACTGCGAAAGAGCGATGCGAAACTGCAAAAGGGCGATGCGAAACAACGAAAGGGCGATGCAAAACAACGAAAGTGCGAAACAACGAAACTGCGAAAGGGCGAGATGGCCCTATCCGGACACCATACCAGGCTGTGGTGAAACATCAAGCTAAAATCACATTTTTACTTATAACTTTTGTGGTGTGGTAACTTAGTGATAACTAAATTCTGTGTATAGATAACACCTAGGCCTATATTTAGGTAAGCAGATAAAGTGTGAGTTGTTAGTAACATGAAACCTATGAAACCTAGCCAGGTATGAAACCTAATCATGGGGGTACAGCTTCGCCACAGCGAGAACAATTAATTTTAATAAAAATGAGCACCTTAACTCAAAATAGCTATTTTGGGCTAATAAATTAGGTGAAAAATTTCAAATTAGACTTTATCGAATGTTTGTACAATTATGCAGTAATTCATATTATTTAAATACTTAATTTAAATATAATTAAATAATCAATTCAAAAACCATAATTATGAAAACATGCTCATATTACCTTCGTGTGGCGAATATGAGCATGTTTTGTGGGGAATTTGAGCATGCTTAATTAATTACCATTTGACAATAGGGTAATATGAGCACTTTGCCATAAAAAAGACATTTTTCCAAAATGTTTATTTTATGAGTAGTTTACCAAATAGAAGTGGCACTCATGTATTTTTTTCATTAAATTTAATTGGTTGGAATGGTTTCCTCTCATTTTATTGTAATATATGTTTATCGTATTATGAGCATACTATTTTTTCCATATATATCTTGTAATAGGGGTATTATGAGCACCATCCTCATAATAGATTGAAACAGGATGCTCATATTACCCCAGTAGAAGGGGGTGGTAACACGCCTAATGGGGGTCCAGAACATGCAAAATCACTTTATTATCGTCCCTTCTCTCACTAAGAACCGTTATGGTTATCACTCACCCACATTACTTTCATGATACCTAGTGATTTGTGGACGTACGAACAAATCAAATGTAGTTGTATTTAAAAAAAAAACAGCCCAAAAACTTCATTTTGTCATAATTGTACTAGTTTTTCAAAAAACTTTCTAAAAACTGAACGAGTTCATGTTCGTATCATGACTATATTACAAACCAAATTTTACCCAATTCCCGTTGGTATTGTGAATATTATAGCCAGTGCTCATATTACCTTCTATGTTCATATTACCCCATCTTACATGCGTGCCTATAGAGCCCCACCTGGCTTCCCTAAAGCGCCCCCTTTAACACACAACACTGGCTTCATTGCGCAAAGCGCCCCCTGAGGCTGCTTGCGCACACTACTTTACTTAACTTAGTACCGTAAGATAGGAATAGCAGGGTGAATAGGTACAAATCTCCACGAGATAGGCTTAAGTAGGTTATTACTAAATAACATTATTTGTATACTAACATTACATAATCCGTGACAATCAATCCATCTAACTTATTTTAGTCTAAGTGTAGGTCTGTCTGGACATAGGCCTACATTTTAAATAGGGGACGGGGCCTTTTGAGAACTTATAATACAGTGGAAAAACCAGGGGGCGCTTTAAGGATACTGGAAGAGCCCTTTGAGCACAGGGTGCCTAAAGCGCCCCATTTAGCCAAAAATCATTTTTCTCGCATTATTTAATAATAAATAAATACAAACGCGTGAAAAAAAAACACAAATGACACCTACATGTTAACCTAATCAACTAATATAATATAGCACAGCCTCCTCCCATGTCTGTGAACCGAATTCGACTATTTTTTTATGCTGTCGGGGAATTTCACCGGAAATGTGACAGACAGCACCCATCACATCCCACCAGACACGACACTTTACTTGCGTTAGGGCTGGATTGATGTTGAGCCACCATCGCAAACAGCGGGCCAAATTAAATTGACATTTTGTTGAAAAACTAATGAATATTCGATATCTAGGCTTAAATCTTCCTCCCTACCCCATAGGTGGATGATATGGCTGATAAAGTAAGGTTTGGCCTGGCGGCCTCGCTGCGTCACTCAAGCCTTGCTGCCAGAAAGATGCACTGATCTCTAAAGTTCATTGCTCTGTTCAATTTAGCACCCATGTCCCGAAAAACGAAATATAGGCTAGGGCCCCTATATTTTTTTTAATAGCCTTCTATAGGAAAATGAGAAAATGCGGACTTGGAGCACTTTCCCTCTAAGCCACTCAAATATGATGTCAATTATGATTTGATATTGGTAGATATGCTAGATGGACGAGCATGATAACAAATACCGATTATTTATCCATCGCCCTTTAACCCGTTGACACGAGATTATTATGCTACTGCGCTGTTTCTGAAACGAGATTATTTCATGACGTCATAGTTATCTCATGCAATCAGACCCGGAGATCTCCGGGCCTCGTATCTGAATGGTCTCCTTAAATCACGGAGATCTCCGGGGCTCGTCACAAACGGGTTAACATATTATTGTTTTTGCCCTTTAAAGCGTTCCTGTCGCTCTGTAACGCCTCTCTGTTGCCCTTTAGCACTTCTCCATCGCACTTTAAGTCTCACAGTCATCTTTTACCGCCTCTCTGTGGCCTCTTAACGTGTTTTCCGTCACTTCCCATCCTCCTAAAGGCTGAGTTTCCATACGTAAAATTTTTTAGCGGATGGTACACGCACATGTCATCCGGTGATGCGGTTTTGATATAAATCCGCATGTGGCACCCACGCGGATTACGGATAATAGTAATCTCCTTGGTGGTGGTCCAGATGCTGATGATGATAATGATGGTGGTAGTGATGGTGTTGGTAGTGTTGGTGGTGATGGTGGTTGTATAGTAGTGATGGTGGTGGTGATGGTGGTTGTGTTGGTGGTGGTGGTTGTGTTGGTGGTATAGTAGTGATGATGGTTGGGGTAGTGGTGATCATAGTGGTGGTTGTGATGTTCGTGGTAGTGTTGATGAGAGATTCGGTGGTGGTTGTGTTGGTGGTGTTGGTAATATGGTATCGGTGATAGTGGTAATATTGGTGGTGTGGTAGTGGTGGTGGTTGCGGTGTGGTAGTGGTGATGGTGGTAGTGTTGGTGGTGTGGTAGTGGTGATGGTGGTGGTGGATGTGCTTGTGGTGTGGTAGTGGTGATGGTGGTGATGGTAGTTGTAATGGTGGTGATGGTAGTGGTGATGGTGGTGGTGATGGGGTGTTCATTGTGGTGTTGGCGGTGTTGGTGGTGGTGCTGGTAGTGTTGTTGGTGTTAATGGTGATTATAATGGTGGTAGTGTTGTTGGTGTTGATGGTGGTGGTGATGGTGGTTGTGTTGGTAGTGGTGGTGATGACAATGGTGGTGGTGCTGATTATGGTGATAATGGTGGTGGTGATAGTGGTTGTATTCATGATGATGTTGGTTGTGGTGGTGGTGACACCTATGGTGGTGATGATGGTGGTGGTGTTGATGGTGGTGGTGGTTGTGATGATGGTGTTGTTGGTGGTGATGATGATGGCGGTGGTGGTGGTGATGACGATGTTGTTGTTGGTGGTCGTGGTATGATGCCATTGACGGTTGGTGATGGTGCCATTGATGGTGATGTTGTTGGTGATGATGATGATCGTGGTCGAGGCGCCCTTAACTGGGGCAAGTGCAAGTGTCTGGCAGTGTGGGTGCACACCCCTTTATTTATGCCAAATTTGCCTTAAATTTGTCAAAATATATATTTTTCATCACTGGATAAGTCCCCAGTTGTCTGGATGCTGTGTTAGATTATCTGCAATAGGCTTGCAGGGAGAAGAGCACTTCAGCCACGATATAGCGTTAATTTCAACGCCTGCCCACTAGGATAGGCTATATAAATAGGCCTACCTGTCATTCTTTCTACGTCTAGCTTCTTAGATATTTTCTGCCACACATTCCTTGTCCATATTTGGTCTTTGCGTATTTTTTTTTTTGTTGTACAAACCGGGATCTGCATGAAATGATACATGTATTTAATGAAGGTTAGATGATATAGCACACACACGGGTACCTGCGCGGGTGGACCCGCGCGGGTTAAACCTTTCCAATAGAAACAGGCCCTTACCGCCTCTCTGTCATCTATTAACGGCTATAACTATATGTCACCTTTTGCCACCTCCCTGTCTCTTGTTACCGCCTCTCTGTCGCCCCTTAGCACCACCACATCGCCATTTAACGTTCATCGTTCTTGGACACCATGAATTGACTTTTCTCTTTTGTATCCAAAATGTGTACACAAAAAATATTTAAAAAATAAGGAGTTTTATTTCAGCTATGTTTTAATCACCATTCTCATAAGGATTTTTTTAGCAAATCATATTAATCGGATATTCTTAGCAAATCAGCATTAAGTTATACTTGAGTATAAATATGACAATACATCAAAGTTCTAATGTTTAATTACCATGACTAATGAGTCTGCAAATACCTATTATTTCTGTCAATAAAATAGCCATTTACCTACCTACCTACCTACCTACCTACCCACCCACCCACCCCATATATTTGCGTATAATCTGCTTATATCATTTTTTGAAATATAAGGTAGGCCTATATATTAGTAATTAGTAACGAGTATAAACGTTAATGACTATATATAACAAAGTTTTTTTTATTGATTTTTGTAATCCCATAATTATCATTGAGGTCATCCGGCCATCTGCCGCTTTCTTACGTCCAAACTCATAATCAAATTTAAATGTTAAAACTAAGGGATGTCGACAATTCTACGCAACCTTAGCTAACTCCCGTTGTAATATTGTAGATAACAAATGATGTGTGAAATGATTCTTATTATTTTTTTTTAATATTCGCAGTTTGGCATCTATTTTGATCCGCCATCTTGGATTTCAAAAAATATAGTTTCACTATGGCATGTGTGAAGTACACTACACTTACAATGTAACCCCAGAAAAACCCTGCAAGGGTTCTACTGGGGTTGCATTGTAATAGTACTGAAGGGTTCCTTCTAAAGAACCTATATTGTTTAGAGTGTATGTACCATATTTGACCTGAAACAAGTGACAATGCATGGAAATGAGTCATTTCAGATGATTAATGGGCAAATAATTGGTATTCTAAGGATTTGGCGGGAATCGTGGACGCTATCGTGCAAATTATACTTGTTGTATGGTCAGATGTTGGTAAACTTTTGATATGTTGTTATTAGGCACACCTGATACAATAAGCCGTTACTAAACCTTTCATAACCTTTTTTTCCGGGTCAAACCATATATGAAATCAACTACTAGGCTTGACAGTGGAAATGAATTGATAAAATAAAAAATGTATATATTTGGGACAGACAACACTGAATTATCAGTTATTATAAGCGTTTGATTACTGATCCGCACAACCGTTATCTATAATGCCATTAATCTCAGGATTAATGACATTGACCCCGCATGATAGGCTACTCCCCATAAAGTTAGGGTTATGCACGATAATACATTTATTATCATATAATAGACCTGCATTATCAGACTGATGTGTGGTAGGTAATATTCCACTCACAGGATTCACAGAGAGCTATTCATACCATCTGCGATTGAGGAGTTAAGTAGGTCTCTTATTCTGATATTAAACTCTGTGACAATCACTCACTTATTTGTCCTGAATGTAGGAGAGAGCCTGAGAGGTGCGTGTGACGTCATCTGTGCTAATGTGAGATCATGTAAGAGCGTGGACAAGTGGTGATGTCGTACAGATCTTTATAAATAGTTCTAAAACTACTTCAGGGTAATTATAAACCATAGCGCGTTCAGTCAGTGGAAGTACCCGTCATTCTCAAAAGAAAAAGACCATGACCATGACCCGTTTCACCAACCAACTTAAGTATATATTGATACCTGATCTCAACCAATCAGTGTCCGCAGACCTAAGACTGAATAGTTAAGTTGGTTGGTGACACCAGGGCCTTATCTTTAAAGTGATTAATAGTTAGATTCATTACTCTGTATTCGTGTATCTCAACACGAGAGGTTAATTGTCAATTAATTCCACCGATTTACTAAGTTTAACTAAATGTTTTAGAATAGTATTGTATATTATATTTTATTAGGATAGTATCGCCATGTCTTTTTGTTTGAAATATTCCACACAGTAAAATAATTCTAAATTGTATTTATTTAGCTTTATGTACAGTGGAAACATATATACATATATAGACACACACATATATACATACTAAATATGATTGTGATATAATCACATTAACACTGTACTTAACTGCCAAGAAAATGTCGCGTGCGACCCCTACTATAATGTTAACAATTGTAACAAAATAAAATATAAGATAGGCCTATAGTACACACGACAAAGTATAAAATATATAACATATAGATAGTAGCCTATAAAAGGAATTGTAAGTGAGAATTAAAACTACTGGGATGTATTAAAATGAAATAATAGCATAAAATATAACAATATATCATGCATATATTATAATACAGAAAAAGACAATATTAGATTATATATGAATGTATGAAAAAATAAATGTTATGTATGTAAAATTACTAGAATACTATGAACGACAAAAACCACAAGTACATACTAAGCTCCACGGATAAATAGTATATTGCGGCGGATGCATGTTATGGCGAATTTCTAGCAGCAATATATCTTGATTTATCAAAATTATTTCATACTTTTCATGAACCATAACACTCTACTAAAATCATTAAACGATACAGATGGTTCATGCAAGGTGGTTTTGCATCGTAAATATCGTGACATGAGGAAGCCAGCAATCTTCTCTTCTCTATGACTTCGAGGTTGGTTATGCATAGTACGAGAAATGCATAACCATTACTGATAGTACCCTATCCTGTAATACACACTACATGATATTGAATATTTCGAAGCATGTCCACGGCCGAACAGAATGAACCACAGCATTCGGCCGAATCACAGTGGTATTACAGTTAAGGAACTTAAATTATTTAATAGCTCCTTCTGGGGAGAAGGAAATATTTGCAGCGATAGGCAATAGTAGGCTAAGTATACTTTTTGCCTAACTTCTTTTAAGTGCCTTTATAATGCGTTAAAAGCAGTGCAATCTGTAGATGAAAATTTTATGCTGTATAGATGATGACTTGACGCGCTAGATAATAATCACTGATAATGCGAATCAGATATAAGAAGTAATAACTCCCAAAATTCCCAAAATTCCTAATTTAAATGAGCAACACTTACACAATTAAAAACGTTTAATTTGATACAGCAATTTACTGCATATGATTTATTAAAGCCAACATAAACGAGCATGATGAAATCACGCACATTATTCTCCGACTCACATCACATTGTCACAAAACATGCAGTATATTTTTGAGGTATATGCCCTAATGTGTATGTCCACATCGGCATCAAATTCTTTTTTAAGCAGCTGTACTAGCTCTGCACGCGATAATCGGCAAGTGGTGAAAAGGTGGGTTGACTCATGATGATGACTTTTTTGTAGTTTATATAATGATAATAATGATGATGATTACCAACATTAAATTTTACCGGTCAGTATAAAAATGCATTTAAAGTAGATTAGTCGTTTCGCTTCACTGATTTGAAATATAGTTTCTGACGGATCCCACACCTTAGAACGTTGATCATGCGGGTGGGCCTACAGCATATGCTCAACTTATTGAAACATTTGATTACGTTTGAACGGTTTAACCAAAAGCGGATAAGCCTGTTACATTGATTAAAGTAGTGATCCACTCCATTATGAGGGCATATCCCAGAAAACTACGCTTGAGATAGAGAGATAGGCCTATTCGGGATAGACGTCACGTAGTGAATAGGCCCAACACTATTATAATTATGTATGGGCAAAGCCCGCCATTTCAAGACTTTCCGGGCGGGAGCCCTAGGGTAGTGGTTAGCACCGCTGCCTTTCACGCCAGAGATCGGGGTTCGGTTCCCGGTCTCGGCGGTTTGAAAGAAACAAAAAATGTTTCTTCCCCATCCACGTGTGAAAGTCAGTATTGTGGGGAGCCTCCGTGACCGAGAGGTAGCGTGCTCGGCCTCAGACCGCTCGAATTTCGAATCCTGTGTCTGGAGGGCAGTGTCATCTCAATCATCTCACCATCCTCAGGAGGTTCTCCTGGCCCAGTTTAGCCTATATGTGCACAAAGGTGGCCTAAAGCCCGATTCATTTCATTTTATTTCAAGACTTTCCACAAGCTACATATCAAAAAATCAACTTCTCACTAGACCTCTTTTTGCAACTTTATTTAAAAATATAGAAATTATTTTTTCTTGTCCTAAAAAAATGAGATACCAAGTATAAACATGATAAAACAACAATTTTAATCATTTTTTTAAATGAACAGTTAAAAGCAACAAAAAACACAAACAGAATACGTTACATTTTTTTATAGTTTAAACATTTACCAAAATATCTGATATGTATTGGGCACTTTTGTGCAAATACTATACAAAATAAAAACATGCACAATTAAATATAATAATGTAATTTCAATGTTTCTAAGTGTCAATGGTCTTGATACATTGCAGTATACGAGATATAAAGGTTTTTCAAAATAGTAATAGTATTTTTATTTTAGTTTTTTCCTGATAAGAACAGTAGTGTGTACATGTTCAATGACCATTCAATATTGCTTAAAATAAACCTAGGCAATACACTAAATTGTGTGAGTCATTGTCAACAGACTAATCGTATGTACTATTTTCACTATACTTCACCAGGCATAAGATCATTATCAGTATTAAAAGTAACGTATTCTGCATCTGTGTGTATAATGGACGTTACTACACACTGCGACATTGAATAATCGAGGTGTTTTTTGTCTGAGTTTCTGTCATTTCTTGCCTGTTGGTTAATATTTCCAATAAAAATGCAAAATACGTTATCAAAATACGTTACATAACTAACATATTTAATGTTATGATAAAGTAATGATACTAAATGTCACTATATCCAGTAAATAGTTGTACCATACAAAGTGTGAGTGTTTTGTACTTTTGTTACGAAACACAATTGTAAGGCTGGGTTCAGTGGCCAGGCTAAATTTTTACTTGCTGCGTGGAAACCTAGTGAGTAACTAAAGGGCCTTTTGTTCTTGAGTGTGCATATCCCTATATTTTCAGAGTCCATGTAACGTATTCTGTTTTCTTAAAAAAAGATAAATAGCGTCTGCTTGTTTCTATTGATAATTGCAAGAGTTTTACTGTTAGTATCACATAATTTGTTTATGTCTTGTTACATACCTACCTTATATTACATATTCATCACACAGCAAGGAACTTTAGTTGATCTTAGAATTTTTGGCAGATAAGAACAACTAACCAACTCAAATGTAACGTATTCTGCTTTCTTGTGGCGACATGAACATTAAATCAATTTTGCAAGTAACAATATACTACTTTGGGCAATTTTTTTTTAATGCAATCACTACTATAGGTTCGTCAAATTCAACAATTTATCTTCCAAAAACTGCACCCACTCATGAACAGTGACCTGTCTAAGACAAAAATTTAAGCTGGCGACATGCCAAAAATGTCATTTTTATGGCATTCCAGTGGTCAAAAGCACACATTTACTTGTCTAGGCTATGGATAACTATGCATTTTCTGAAAGGTCTATGCATGAATTCAATGATAAAACTGGTTAAACATAAGTGGAGGTCACTAAAAACGAGAACACTGCTGGGGTCACATGATTATTGAAGTCGCGGACTTTGCCCATATAAACTATCATGAAAGAGTAGAGACTAACATGTGCCAACTGTTGAATTTTGTTGTTTTTTAGTGTAGATGTGAACTAATCGACACAAAATGGCTGGAGAATTAAAAAGGGAGCGTAGCTTTGGTACATTAGCTGTGATGCAGATAGTTTCCGGTGGATCTGCAGGTGAGTTGTTTGGGTTTAGGGCAGTCGGAAGCTGCGGCAGGTTTTGTAAAAGCATCTGGCATCTGATTGGTCAAGATGGCCATCTCCACATATATATAAAGACGTATAAAAGGATGTATAATTGTTGATTATACCATGGCTAAAGTTTTATCGTCCCGCATATCAGCTCGACCTAGTTGTATTCTCCAGGGGGTTATGGGCCTTGTATCGCCCGATGGAGAACACAATTAGCGAGGGCTGATGTGAGGGAAGAGACAACTTAAGCCATCGTATTGTCTTCTTAACTTATACCAACATATTCGGTCAAAGTAGGCCTAGACGAGAGAACTACAGTTTGGAAAGTAAATTACCATAGCCTAGGCCTATATGCTTGTAACATCATTTATAACTTCATACTATAGTACCGTTAGATATTAACTCATAGCAGTCTAAGTCCGAGCCCAGCTCGGACCTGGCATTTATGACGCTGCAGTCTAGGTCCGAGCCCAGCTCGGACCTGGCAAAAATGCTCAGCCATTCACCAAATGACATCAACTATCAACCAAGTATGGGGAAACTGGAACATCAAATGTTGACTTATCTGTGTGACAACTGTTTCCGAAATAAAAATCGAACTCCAGGTTCTGATGATTTCGAGGCTATTGGTATTTCCCAGATGAGTTGGGAATGTCAAACTTGGTGCATCTCAAAAGTTGAAATCCAGTATGCATCTCAGGGAATTTAGAAAGATTGCTAATATCCATGGTAATAACTTATTCACCCTATTAATTTGCTTATGAAGACCTATTGAATGCTTCTTCGAACCATTTGTGATGTATTCTAAAATATTTTATGTAAATTGATAAAATATTGTACTCCTGAATCTCCGTGAATCTCAAAAATACCATTATTAAACAAAATTTCCGAAAATATGAACACCTAATTAGCATATTCAAAATGGCTGTCGGTTGCCATGGCAACATCACATTGGCCGTTTAAATTAAGTGTATTCTGGATATATATTGCATGTGTGTTCCTATGGTGTATGACAAATACATATGTTATAATTCTAAGTTTCTATTAAACGAAAGAGAATATGTCTCAAAATCACAAAAATGGCCAGACCACACAGACGTCCAATGTAAAAACGGCCAGACTGCTATGAGTTAAGATTAGGATATATATAGTCTAGCCTACTACATGTTCACTTTTTCAAGTTCAATGGCCAAATAATTATTTTCAATTCATGCCGGTGACCTGATACAATAATGTGTACATGGGCCTATAGATTGTGTTCTGACTTGTCACACTTCTCATTTATTAGTGGAACACCTTGCGGGGGCGCAGTGACAGAGGAGGGGGAGGGGGTCTGCCAGTTGAAGGAAGTGTGGCGTTCTACAAGTAGATGCGGGCGCACACGATACATTGAACCAATGTTGCTGTAGTGATGGGCTGACGTCCTAGTCGATGATCCAACGATGAGCCAATCTTCGGTAAGGCTGTGTCACGTGTGTACACAATGATGTTCTACCAGGTGGAGTGATGATTCTGAACCAATCAAACTTTTCATCTGAGAGTAACGGGGAGATAACAGACAATGACAAAACATCCCCGCGGTGGATAACTGATGTATGCGTACCCTCGTTGTGCACACATTTTGTTTTCTCTAAATCTTCATATCTGTATCAGCCAGGTAAAAAAATAATGTATCTGGTACAATACAAGCCTTGGTATGAGATGAAAGAACATACATCAGCTAATATATTTAAATTAACACAGCCTACATATCGCATATAATGTAAATACATTAGGGCCTACTTGTACAATTATCGGCAATGGGAAACGTATATTGTATATATAAGCAGGCTATTTATGCATGTGTGACAAATGTATGGCTTATTCATATAGAATCTATTATTGTATAAATGCACATATAAAAAATTATTATTGCCCACCAGGATTTGTTGAAATTTGCTTGATGCATCCTCTTGACTTGGTTAAGACAAGATTTCAGATTCAAGGTGGAGCTGACGATCCTTCCAGATATCGCAGCATCGGTCACTGTTTCCGCACAATGTACCAAACTGAGGGGTGAGTGGTTTGTATATTAACAATATATGACATTGATGGCATGCTTAATCAATATGACATTTTCTCAGTTTAAATTTGGAAATCGTGACAACCCGGATTCACGTAACGTAACTGACGGATTAACGTTGAGAAACAAAAAATGTATCAAAATTGTCCATTACAAATATGTAAAATTGTTCATGCCTTTTCATATAATTGGCACAGCAAACAAATCTAACAATAAAACAATACATTGAGAATATTTTATTTGTCTAGATTACTTTCGTTCTACAAAGGAATTCTGCCTCCAATCATTGTAGAAACACCAAAGAGAGCTACAAAGTTCTTTGGATTTGAACAATACAAAAGGATTCTCATGTTCGACTCATCTGTAGCTTCACCAATCGTAAATATAAATTTATTATATATGACGTAAAGGTTTCTCTCGCTCTCTCTATTTAATAAAAATAACAATGGCCAACAAAAAAGTGGTAATAATCTTGCATTACAACATAGCATATATGCATTCTGTTTCTGTTAGTCTCCGAAGAATGTGGGAATTGTAACCGCACTTAATACATGTAATAAGCTTGATAAGAATAGGCATATCCTGTACAAAAGTCCAGTAACATTAGCCCAAAATGCACTGGAGCGTGTACTAAGCTCGTAACAAGATGACATTGACAGTGATGTTTCCCTAGTTGATCTCAGATGGAGCATGTCCTTTCCTGTTGTTCATTTAACAGGCCCTGGTGCAGTGGTTAAAGCTGTCTGCTTGGAAAGCGGATATCGCGTGTTCGTCCCCTGCTCTGGCATTCAATTTTCAAATAAACAAAAATAATTCTTCCCTGATCACTAAATCCCCATTCATTTTTATTTTTCAAGATGCCAAACCCTATTGTCTGGCCAGTTCAAGATCAGGCAACGGCCACATCATTTATGCAGGGTCTTCATTAACTACATCAATTGCTGCTTGGAGGTCCCAGGCTCAGCTGCTGGCTACCGCCCATGGATAATTATATCTAGACTGTAGAGTCTATTGGATTGTTGTTGTGGATTATTTGAAGCAGACCTTGTAGATGGAAGAGTACTACTACTACCACCTCACAGTATATAGTTGAATAAGCCACGAGTAATAGTAGTGGTGACAAATACCCCCCTCTTTCTCTCTCTGCTATGCTGCTATGCACGACCCTGTAAGTGATTCTGGTATTGACACCTCAAATACGTTCGACATTAGGATACAGTACAAGATTGTATTATGTGGTTTTATTATCATCACGAAATTTCATGTTGAGAATATAGTGTTTTAATCAGTACCATCTAAATTTCTTAATACATAATTATTCCCATGTCTGTTAAGAATAGGTTTGTTTTTTAGTGACATTAATTTCCAACAGATTGCTAAAATCATAAATGTGGAACGTTCCAATATTGTTTGTTTTTCGGATGGACTATTACATGATGTAATACTATTTTGGAAATGTTAGGACGAATCTAAAATATTTGTTTGTTCGCTTTCTGTAAACATATATTAACAAAATAACATTTGTATTCCTTTTTTTAGTTATTAAAAAGAAACATTGATAGTTAATATCAGGATGTAATGTTATAGGTCCCCATATTGCTTTTATGTCATCTTAGCGGTCATCTTGGATTCCAAAATTTATTCTGAGAGGATTCTTTGGAACTTTTAGTATGTTATTTAAGACCATTATGGGAGCCAATCCTGAAAATTTTAGCATGTTACGAATTTATTCCACGCCCAACTCTGATGTTCCTGGACTACCAGTCTCTGATATAAATGAGTGAGTAGACAGAACTGTGCTCGCAACAATTCTGCTGTACTGAGGCAAATAACATGTTCCTCTTAATTTCGAAGTAGGTCCTACTTCTGCTTGTCTTTGTACGACATAATAATTATTATACACTCAGAAATCTGTATTCTGCCTGGTGTCGACATTACATTTTAGATTTTTGTGACAGGTTCTGACCGTTTCTGGTTTACTGACAGGATTCACAGAGGGGCTTGTTGCAAACCCTTTTGAAGTTGTGAAAGTGAGACTACAGGCTGAAAGAAACAATTTTTCTCAGGTAATAGATCCGATTATAAATAATTGCTGCTGCCATTTTCACCATTCGCACCCGCTAATTTATCTCAAATCATTTTAAGTACATATCCATCTATCTTTTATGGTATAACTATAAATAGAGGGATATGTATTATAAACCAGGCTTATGATTTTTACCCTCGAGCTATGTTGAGATTTTCATTATTTTTGTATTTAGGCCTATATACTTCCATTGCACAAGATGGGATTTTCTAAATAATTTGTATTTATTCTTAGTGGGATTTTCTATTTTTCTTTAGCAAAAATCATCAATAGAGACGGCGCGGGAGATAATCCGATATAATGGCCTAGGTTTACGAGGACTAAATAAAGGTCTTACAGCGACATTAATGAGACACGGCATATTCAATATGGTTTACTTTGGTTTCTATCACAACGTCAAAAACTTCATGCCAAAACCACAGGTAAGCCAATAATTTTCAATCATCTCGGGTTTGTGGATACTTAAAACAATGGTGAAGAGTTGTGAACGGATAAACGCGAGAAGAGGATAAATATGTAAACTCAGGTGGCCATTACATTCAATCTTTAATTGTTCAAATTTAGCAATAATGCAATTCTGGAACGCTATTCTTTCACGCATGCTTTACTATCTTGTGACAAAATAAAAAAATGTAGGTGGTACGTTACTATGTCAGAAGAAATAACAGAAAGTTCATCATTGCGATGCAAATAACAAGCGAATCAACGTTCAATAAAGCATTGGTTATTATTAATAAATCACTTTCTAATGCTAAGATTGTTATTTAATAGTAGGGAATAATGTTATAATATTGAGAATTCATATAAAATGAGTCTATGTTTTAGCATGTTTAGTATTAGAAAATGATTTCCTAAAATTAAAAACTTTTTTTTTATATTACAAAACTATTTCTTAATATCATCAGATGATTAATTTTATTAATATTAAAAAATGAAAAATATTAAAAAAAATATGGAATAAGGTTCACATAGCCAAATGTACATTTTTAAACGGCCAAAGCACTTCAAGTAGTACTTATGATATTCACGTATTTCAGAATCCAAATCTGGACTTGCCGTGGCGATTTGGAATCGGGTTTTGTGCTGGTACTTTAGCGTCTTGTGTCAACATACCCTT
The DNA here is from genome assembly GCA_964017125.1 of Flabesymbios commensalis. Taxonomy (NCBI): domain Eukaryota; kingdom Metazoa; phylum Annelida; class Polychaeta; order Terebellida; family Flabelligeridae; genus Flabesymbios; species Flabesymbios commensalis. Next base: position 39,015,265 of record OZ024906.1, on the reverse strand, counting down.
TGATGTTGCTAAAAGTAGGATACAAGGTCCTCAACCAATCCCTGGAGAAGTCAAATATCGTCATTGTGTGGCTAGTATAGCTCTGATTTACAAAGAGGAAGGGTAAGGAAAGAAACAATCTTAATGTGGTCGTCCACTGTGCAGCATTATTATTATTCTCCACACATAGACATGATAGATGTCGCTCAGATCAACTTTGCTTACAGTTATAATAATTTCTGAGGTCAGAAATCAGTATCATGAGATTGTATATCCACAAAGCACTACGAGGTTTACATTGAACAAGGGAAATTGGGACTGGCCCAGGCTAAAATCATAAAAAGTCGGTGATTTTATTTTGGCTTCTTAATATGACCATATGATGTAAACATGTCCATAGACTAGAACTGCAAACGTTTTTTAATTTTTCTGCTGCGCATTCACTAGTTAGGCTAGATATAGAGACGAAATTCCTGATTTCTAATTATTGACAACCATGTCAATAATTAGAAATACGGGAATTTCGTCTCTATATCTAGTCTAACTGGTGAATGCGCAGCAGAAAAATTAAAAAACGTTTGCAGTTCTAGTCTATGGACATGTTTACATCATATGGTCATATTAAGAAGCCAAAATAAAATCACCGACTTTTTGATGATTTTAGCCTGGGCCAGTCCCTTTAATCAGCTTTGTATTTTTTCCTTGCATAGAAAAGGCCTGTTTATGGCCGTAGTGTTTCACCAGGTGGCGCGGCGTATACGGGGTGACAGTGGACGTCCCGTTTTTTAACTTTTGAGACCATGTACCAATTTTTAATATGTTGAATCTGATGATATTGCACTAAGTGACAATAACAATGATAATTAGTGATGGTCCACTGCTAGGATAAGATTTATTACTTATGCCTCGGTCACAAAGTAAAGGTTCGTACGACCAATAATAGGTTCGAAAGCATCTTTATTTCTTAATTTTGTCTTTAACTCCCAGCTGAAGGCGTTGGTACTAGTGTCGTACGATGTTGGTACCGTTACAAACGCCAATGCCTCAGGAAAACACCTCATCGTAGAGCAGTACAAATTCGCAGATCCTAAAGTTCTTGGCGTACATAAGCATACGTGAGGCAGTGGCGGATCTTGCTTGTCATTGAGGGGGGGGGGGGGGGGGGTACAACTTGCCGAAAGAACTTGTCCAAGGATATTTCCCCTGGGATAATTTTTTAATTCCAAAGGTTTCTCATGCAATCTAAGGGATTATTAGGCATAGTTTGTCCCTCCTTGTGTCAACAGTTTATAAGGAAACCCTTAGATAAGATTATAATTTCGGGGGGGGGGGTTAAACCCCACAAATCCCCCTTAGATCCGCCCCTGCGCGGCATCCTTACGAAAAAAGTGGGAGCTCTACAGCCATTGGACGAAGAAAATAACATAATAGTCTGAAGTCTGTCTCAAGCTGCTCTCAGGAATTAAATGGCAATCTTATTGTTGTTAGAAATGAACTTTGTGAAATAGGGTAGACCGGGGTAAGATGACGCACGGGGGAAGATGACTCCCAGCTATAACCCCACCTGTTGAGGTCATCATAACTACTTAATACGATTTTTCGACACAGCTTATTTTTATATATTTCAAGTAATAATTCTTGACTTATTGCTAAAGCTGTGACAAATTCACAACACACACCATACAGAATACAGTGATATAAATAGGGAGTATTGGTCCATGGTATAACAGCAATGATACGCCAGGCGCGTAGCCAGCCGTACGCCAGTACGCACGTGCGTACACATTGTAAGGGAGAGTAAAAAAAATATGACCCATCAAAAAAAGAAGCAACAAGTTAGCAGACTAGCCTAGTCTACATGTACATGCGCACTTAGCAGTCTATTCTTTATGTGGTGTTGCATAAAACGCCGGAAAAGTAGGATACAAATGCAATAGGCCTAAATGTTTCTCTTTTCAATGACAGTCACAAATTCACGACGTGTTGAGTGAACCCTAGCACCCGAAGGGTGCTGAGAGTGGGATTAAGGCATTCGAAGCTTGTATGAAAGCTTTCTCTTAGCCTATCCAAATATTTCATTAGTGTATAATACTCATTGGAAAATGTCTGGTTGGCAAGGGAGGCAAGGAACCTGGAAACAGAAGCATTTTAGAATTTAATTAATTTTGATGCGCCCTCGGCGAACAGAGGGTCGCGGTGGTCTATTGAAATCTGAATGGAAAAGGCCGATAAAGTTTTAATTTTGACAGATCCTTTAAATGAACATTTGAGACATTTCTTTTATTAAACCTATGCCTCTCGTGTACACTTAAGTTCACTTAGTATGTTTGACATACTTAAAATTGCGTTCTGAATTTTGGATCAAATGTGATAAATTTACCTCGTGTTGTTTGCCTGACTGTCTGTGTGCCATCGCCATACTCCCGCATACCCTGAGAAAGAACGTCAGAGTTATGTAATTTCATTGAATTTGGGTGGAATGGTCTAAAAAGGTGTCTAATGTTGATAATTTGAGAAATAGAAAGTTCCTAGAAGCGTGTCATCTTAATTGTGAAATTGAGAAAGTTCGCTTGTTCTCTTTTCAGAGCCACCAGGGGATTTAAACCCTTGCTTTCACTCACCATGACAGTCCTCGCGGGGGGTGACAATTATGTTGATTATCACCCCCTGCGATGACATGTGGTGAGTGACAACAGACTGTGACGTCTGTTGTTATCGTGACGCGGTGGCTGACCAACGCCGTAGGTGTTGGCCCGTCAACGCGTCAACTCTGTTATCACACTCACGAGTGCTTGTCAGCGCCGCGCCAATGCCGGCTCAGCGTTGTTAGCGCTGGACCGACATTGGCACCGCGGTAGCCACACTGTGAAAGCACTTCGCTGTTTCTGTCACTCACGCGTGCTGCCAACGCTGCCAGTGTTGCGTCAATGTCGGCCCAACGCTGTTGACGCCGAACCGGCACTGACTCAACTCTAGCCGCATTCATACAGCAGTCTCAATTTTCATCATAAATTTCGGCATATTCTGATATTAATTTGTCCAAATGTGTTTTATGCCCTCTTTTAATTAAATTCATTTTGAAGTTTGAAAAGATCTGAATGCTCTTTGAGCGAATCTATGAATTTATACGTTAAAATTTGGAATCGATCTTTGATCAGATCGATCTTAGCAATATTATGAATATCTTCAGTGTGCGAAAGTGGATCCAATTTGTAGGCTATTCTGATGGCCTTATTTTGAATGATTTGAAGTTTCTTGATATACGTTTCTGACGCTCCTAAAATTACTGGAGCGCCGTATTCTAGAACTGGACGTATATAACTTTTATATACGTCCAGTACTAGAATACGGCGCTCCAGTAATTTTAAGAGCGTCACGACGTGTATGACTATAGTGCCGCTAAACTTGCCGTGGACGAGCCCACACCGTAAAGATGTGGGACCGTGGATTACTACATTCGTTTTACCCGGGGAAATCATTTTTTTTCAACCAGGCAGTCAATGAGATCGATATCCACCCCAAGGTGGAAAAATGTTAATAACATTTTACTGTTTTTTTTACAAATGAACTGAGCGTACGATGTATACAAAAAAACTTTTATTGACCTGATTAATCGAGGCAAGTCTTAGATATGAGCGTCCAAAGAAATGTCCCACTTTTTCACCCTTGAGCATGTTGAGTGGGCATTATAATCTGTGGCAGTTCTGTTTCAGCAACGTTGTGGGGCTAATTTTAAACGATCTATTTTTGTACCTGCACTGCACTGTGTTAAACAAATGATAGGCTGCACAATGACATGTATACATGCATAAATCCCATGCTACACTGACTAGCTTCTCAGACGTGAAGACACTGGTGACAAGAGTGAAATCCCATGCAGGCATTCAACCAATGTTATACTAATGTTGGTTCATTGTCTACGACACTGGCCCAACATTAAAACAATTTTTTTTCAACATCTCATGTTTGCTCAGGGCTGATTTATGCCTATCACAGCGAATCATGTAACCAGGTAATAATGATCAAATAACGTTTTCGTATAGTGTATATATAGTGTATATATATAGTGTATAGTTTCGTTTTCGTGTAAGGTTATCTGTTTTGTATACTGTCTGGCAGCTGGCATAGTAATAAAAATCATGGATATAGATCTGTATGCCTAAAAATAATAGTTATTTCATCTTTTAACCCCTCCACATACTCTAGCCTCTAATTATGTATGACTAAAAACAATTGAGGGCCATCAAATATTTTATTTACAACATGTCCTTCAGACAATTATTTATTTCATGAAAATTCAATCTCAAAATAATTACTTCAAAAACACATTACCCCCCCCCCCCCTGGCGATTGAGTGGTGGCCCCCTTATGACCAATCACAGAATGTCCAGCTTAGCTATTATTCGTGCACACAAAGACACTACGTAGACTACATAGTCAAATGCTGGATCCGCCATGTCTGTTTTTAAAAAAGTTGAGGCTATCTATGGATAATCGTACTTGACCGAAAATAATCAGTAAATTTCAATATGTAATCACTGAGTAAAAGATTTAAATTATATTATAACTTGAAATAATTCTATTTTTAATTTTGTTGCTGTATTCAATTTTGAAATTTTACAAAAAAATATTTAAAAAACTCAAAATTTATAAATCAATATCTTTACCGCAAATACCATCAGATGCCACCATTTGCGATCTTTTTTTCAAATTTTCCTCGGGGGAGGCCCCCGGACCCCCCACCGTATCCGCTGGGCTGCGCGCAGCGGGTATGGGGTTCCCCCCATAAAATAGCAGCCATGAATTAGGGAAAATCCACTCCCTCCCCGTTTCGGAAAAGCTCTGTAAATCCGTACCCCTAGCGTTGTGCGTACACATGTTCATAACCCTGGCTACGCCCCTGTACGCTCTCGAAGTCTCTGAGACTTTTTAGGATGTAATTTATATCGACAATCGTGATTAATAATGCGTCATCTTACCCCACACAAGATGGGGAAGATGACTCACACTTGAATATATATTTATTTTTTAAATCTATGTTGCAGAATAACTGATACAAAGGTCTGTAAATTGTGTGATTATTAGCATGAGTAAAATACTTAGGGAAAAGAAAAGGTATAACATCTATTTAATAGAAATTTTATATTTACATTTTTTGTGATACCGGATAATTTTGAACACTATGGCTGGGGGGGGGGGGTGATAAACGGATTTTCCCTTTGGATCTGGCGCCAATAAATTAAAAAGAATTATTACACCGTCCCATTTGCAAAAAAATGAGAATGATTGCACATCAACATTTTTACTCGTAATGTTGGGTTAACCGCCCCCCCCCCCCCAGCAGACACAAGACGTTGAATCAATGTTGGTTCAACGAGTGGACGATGGACCAACATTAAACCAACATTGATTAAAGGGCTTGTGTCTGCTGGGTTATTACTTAATACTGTGTTATATAATGGGCTTGCATTACAAAGGCCTGAATGAAAATAAGTCCAATTCAATGATTTCATTTGTATTTTTTTGCATTTCAAATATGTACTCACACGTAATCTATATTGACCTTGAATAGTCCAGTTACGTTTAAAAGTACATTTTGCTGCAATTTCAACAGATATGAGATCTAGGCATATCATTGCAATAAGAGGACAAAAACGCAAATATTATGGCAATGTAAAATAATAACGATATGTTCAATACAAGAAACTTGCTGGAACATTCAAATTGCATTGCAAATGCGTTTAATATAAAATTGGTTAATTCAGGGCCTAATTTATAGCAGCTGATCATCTTAACCCTGACATAACTTCATCTTACCCCAAATTGGCGGGGTAAGATGGCGCGGTATATTGATAATATTACATGGCTATAACTTGTTCCAAAAAGTGTTTACCCAAAAAATAATTTTGCTAAAAGATGTAGGCCAGATGGAAGTTTTTCTAAGAAATATAAGTTCTGCTAGAGAGCGTGCACATATTTAAGAATATAAGAATATTTGCTTACATGCGGCGTTTTCCCCCGGTCTACCCTAAATTACGAATATCTATGATCGCCTTTGGAACCTTCTAAGAACTATGTACGATATTCGCAGATTTAATGACTAATCAAGCTATTCTTACAGCTTTATTATTGTGTTCCTAAGACGATCGTACGTCAACCCTACGATGAGTGGCGTTCGTAGAGCTCTTAGACATGTCTAAGACATTGCTACCAACTTAAGAACGAGATAAGAAAACTTATTTGACTTTTTTTTCTTATGGCTGTCTTGAGAAGCCCGCAAGAAATCTTCCCCAAATTGTTGGTACGGCGGTCGTATAGGTCATTGTGACCGAGGCTTTAGTTCTAATTATTTATAATTCCGTCACTCAAATATTCGGAAATACACATTTACTCGTGGACTCGTTTGATTGATGTAGTGCAAAAATGCAGCGCTCGCATCCGTTCATTTTGTAGCTGACCGTAGGTGTATAGGAGCAATTGAACTTTATTTATGCCTCTATCGCAAATGATATTTGTCTCTATCTATCATTGCAGTTCGGAATTTACTCCATGTACAATATTTGAGATATCATTTTGTTATTCAGGTTTCTAGCTTTATACAAAGGCCTAATTCCTAAGATCATGAGGCTCGGACCAGGTGAGCAACCTTTTTATTTTCTAAATCTTTAACTGCTGTATTAATCATCGTTTTTTTTCATTCATTTGAAGCCTTTTTAAATAAGTGATTATTAACCTAAATAGGCCACACTTAAAAACTGTTACAACTTCGTGCACCCACCCGAAAATAAAAGTAGAGATGTGTTTTTGTTATGGGGCGAAAACAAAGGCATACCTCCGCCAAGCGCTTTAATTTTACGCAATATTAATGAACTGATAAAAAGTGGCTGCCATTTTCTCGAAAATCATTGAGCCGCGGCCATGCTGGCAAATAAGTGCCTATATACAAAAGCATGAGTTATTCGGACTACCGGTTAATGCAAAAACGCGTTTAAAAGAGCAGGAAAAAAAGGCCCAACATTTTCTTGAAAATCACTGAGCTGGGACGAAAAACTTTTTATTTAGAGGCCAGGCTGGTAATCGCCTACATGCAGAATCATGAGCGATTCGGGCTAATGGTTCATGAGATAACGCGTTCATTTTCCACATGCATATAAAATTACGAGTGATCGGGACAAGCGGTTCTGTACATTTCTATATCACTGAAAGTCATAAAACGTGTCTTTACTGAAACCATTTTTTAACTGCATTTAAGCACATGTATCTGGATAAATGGGTCCAAGGAACTGTCTGTCTGTATGTCTGTCGGTCTGCCTGCCTGATCGCCCGCCCCGACCTGAAATATTTCGCGCTGTATTTAATTTGTGCAAAAACATACAAATTCCGGCATTAAAAATTCTGGCGTCATCACCTGTCCGCTACTAATAGTCACCTTATTTACAATTTTTTCATCGCCAACACGTAAAACTGAAAGTAGTCATAAATGGTATATAGTTGTTGTTTACCGGTTCGCTTAGGCGGTAATCCATTAAGACCAATCCCTATCAGTCCCGCAGCTTATCAGTAAATTATTCATATCAGACACGATATACTGAACCTATGTCGGTTTAATGTTGCGCCAGCGTAACATACGATGGTACAACATTAATTATAATAGTATTGATTATGATTGATCATCCAGTGTCTTTGTTTCAGGTGGTGCTATAATGTTGATTGTGTTTGATGCAGTCTACGAGAAATTACAAACTATTTTTTGATAGTATGTCCAACGTCTATGTATTCAATTTCACTTTTTATGTTTGTAATGCCGTATTAAGCCAACAAACGCGAGACGTTGACTCAGTGTTGGATTGATGTTTGGCCAGCTTAAAAAACGTTGGGCCAACATTAAGCAACACTAGGTCAACATCTTGTGTTTGATGGGAATGATTAACACTGAAAATATACATATTTATAGAAAAATGTGTTTATTGTCTGCATGTATAGTTAAATAAGCAATAAAGTAGGGTGCAATGAAGTAAATACAATAAAATAATATATTTGTGTTCGTTTGTTGAATATAAATATCTGTTATAAATAATATTGACGATAAGGGTTGTTTTACTGTCCCATTTAATTTGTATAGGTATTAAATATCAATTGAAGGATAACATGTAAAAAAGCATTATGTGAGCGAATAAATTACCAAAGTAATTTTTATTAAGATAATCAGCCAGAATGCTGTAACAAATTGAACGTCAAAATGAGCGAAATACATGTAGCTTCATCGCTATTCCTTCAGTTTTTATTCAACTCATCCATTCATCGTATAGGCTCACGCTATACGCTTTACGCACCCAGCGAACACAATACTCTCGGCCTATGTTGGACCAATGTTGGACCACGTATGGTACTCAACATTGAACTAACATGAACTATTATTTTATTCAGAGACTGAACAACAATGTACGATAACACCAGAGACTGGATACTTTTGAATGTGAGATATTCGGCGATACAGCAGTACCGAGTTATTGTTCCCATGTTGACTATTTACGCACATCAAATAATATAATCATATTGCACATACTTTCGACCTATGCTTAATTGGCACACAGGTATTCGAAGTTCGAGTGAGCGGTTTGAGATGATTATTAAACAAACGTGGTCGATAAGCTTGCAAAACAAACTTGCGAGGCATGACATTCAATATAATAAATCATACTTAATGTCTCTCTCTGTATTCCTAACATTCTAAACGCTTATTTATCAGCTACCATGTCTACGATTGACTGCGTTCCCATCTCCAGATGCAGTCTCACGAATTTACGCCAAGTTATGTGATTAAAATGTTTACTCACTTGAAATTTCAAAAACAAGTGAGTGCTATTTCATATACACGTCATGTACATTTGGCAAATCCAAGGTATTTTTAAATGATGCTGGACAAAGACACATTCCACTTGCATAAAAGTCTCATTTAACCTCTTACCTCTCAGTGACGCATATATGTATGCACAGCTAAATATTTCACATTATTAGCAGAAAATTCAAATGTTACGAATTAGTGTCTAACGAGTACAAAAACACATCTGTGACGTCAACAATTGTTTTGATATCCGCTCAGATCAGCGGATATCAACACAACTGTTGCGTAATATTCAACACAAAATGATTGTTATCACAGTTTAGCTTGTCCGCCGTGGCCTTGTTTGTGATTCTGACTGAGTTCGTGTCTCAGAAATTGCTGCAGGCGTGGCCAGAAGTCCTTCTGTGCTTTACTGTGCCCTACAGTCTCACCTCCCCACAGCATATAGCACGCTGTAACACACATTTTGTACAACAGTATAAAATACATACCGGTACACCCTTGGATGTGAAAGGGTGTATCTGCCACTTTACAAAGTGGCAGATTCACCCTCTCATATCCAAGGGGACGACATTATAATCACATAGATCATCACTACACGCGCATAGATCTGTAGATACTAGATAGCACATCCAAAATAAGTCGTGTCCACAGAATATTAATTCGTGGCCGAGAGTTAGAAACTCGTGGGAACGAGACATATACCAAATCATGACAGCAAGTATAGCTATTTGTTCGACTGGTCACATACATGCGATACTTGGGTGTAGCTCAGTCCCACGACTTGTTATCATGTTATAACCAATGATAACCAGTTTCTCGTTACAACGACTTCACACAAGACAATGCAAGGGTGATAAACAAATTATTGTTAAAAAATAAATCATAGGGTCATTTGTTAATACATGTAGGCCCCTACACTTACGAGGAAATGGTGTGAACGTTACTCGGTAGAGGGGGCTGTATGGTGGCTCCAGTAAATGACCAGCTCCTGGATAAAGTAATGTCTGAACCAAGTGCTCCTTACCCACCTGTAACAATGTTAAAGGAAGGTATGACACAGGTGCTTATGATTGATGTATCAATATCTAAGGCACTGTCGCATATTAGAGTAGGGTGTAAGTGGTCAGTCAACATGGTCAGCAACAGGGTGTAAATTATAGTCCGTCAATAACAGGGTGTAAATGGTTGTTCAGTTATATTTACGCCCTGTCGTGTACAATCTGCTATGGGAATTTCAGTGATAATAAAAGTAATATTTAGCTGTGTTTTGTCGGGAAATGTGTTAATCAAAGGCCCTTCCCAATTTGAGCCCTATCAGTGTCATTTATTCCCCTTGGATATGAAGGGGTGTATATGTCACTTTACAAAGTGAGCAATAGCACGTGAACAGGCGCGAAATTCGACGTTTATTTATCTATATTCCACCACCCCCCCCCCCCCCAAAAAAAAAAATATATTACAAAAGTTGGTTCAGGCATATGCAACTTTACAAAGTGGCAGTTACGCACTTTTATATCCAAGGGGATGATTTGATCCATCGACTTCCCCTAGAGATTATTATGACCGTGGTAGGACTCAAATTTACCAAGTCGGGCCTCAAGTTAACACATTGCTCTCCAAACACAATTTATTGTTATATTCAAAATCTATATTCACCTTTTTCATGCGTGCCATTATTCTGTTATATGCAGCTATTCCAGTACAATAATCATCTTCACCGTATATCATCAGCAACTTGCTGTTAGTTCTGTGTATCTACAGAATTGTTTATTGCATCCAATTAAACAATATCTGACATGTAAAACACACTGACCTCAATAATGAGATGTGATGCTGACGTTCTTAGAGTAACACTGAGACATTAACAAATACCGAGTAAGCACCTGAAATTACTCAGTGAAATGACACATCTAGTGTAAACATTTTTCAAATAACAATTGAAGCAATACGGTAGTAATACATAACAAAGCTTCTATTGCGATTGGAAGAATATAAAAATAATGGCTGCTATATAATATGGTTGCTATGTTTATATATATCTTATAATGCACAAAAAGTAATACACATAACCATATAGGCCTATAATATGGGTTTATAAACATGTAATAAGAAATAGCGACATTAAATGATGTACCAACAAGTTATGATAATAATATTATCTACAAAAATAATACGGTCGGTGGTTATGACATAGACCTATTCTTGTTAAGCCTAATCAAATGACATGTGACTTGTCGCATTCGCTATTATTTATAGGCTACTCTGCTGTAATATTTATTGGCAAAGACCAATTGAATTTTATGCAGTGACAGAGATACACTAGTATACTTACAGGCAATATACTCCTCTGTAGTTGTTCTTCGGGCATCTTCTGAACTATCTCTTCCATGGAATATTCGTCTTCCATGTTTACTTCTTTTTTTAGGCAGTCCGCCAAACTATGGAGAGAGATAAATTGATCATTATCATCGTCTCGGAGCTAAAGGGGCGGCCTACTATCTGCCACATAATTATCATATCCTTGTACCTATTCTTCAAAATGAGAATTTGGAAGAAGTTCAAAGTTGAGTTTACCGTTACGTGGTTTGGGAGTGGGTATGACTTTACGCCGAAACGTAAAATACACCAACTAAACGCGATGGCGAGAACGAATACCCACGCGGCAACAGCACATGAACAGGCGTTACATTCGACGTTTATTTATATATATTTCCCAAGCAAAACCATTATAGAAGTTGGTTTGGGTATATATGCAAAATTACATAAAATAACTGTTGAGAAAAAATGCTAAAATGGTAGGAAAAGTAGCATGTAAAACACACTGGTCTACTGCGCGCAAAAAAAAACTTGAAAGAAAATTGTTATTTTTGTGATGCAAGATGTAGGTCTATATTTGTAACTAATTTTAATTAATTTTACTGAAAAACGGGATTTTATTTTTTGGTCTTGTGTCCATATTTTCTTTTAATGTCTACCGTATGTGATACGCCCTTAATGGAAACACTAAAAGCAACATACAGATGCTGATTCATTCGAGCAAAAAACAGACATGACCTAATCCTCCGAACAAATGTCGATTCATTCGAGCACATACCCAATTTAAAATGTAGCTTTAGGTTGGCGGTGTGTAAATTATGTGCTCAAAACTCTACCCTTAAACATACTGTAGTTACTATTTGAACATATTTTTAAACGAACTAACGAGCGAACGAGAATTTACCCTTCTATATATGTGATTAAAACGAAAATTTGAAATGAGATTTGTCAAATCAGAGGTAATGCATTTGTTCAAATTCTGCTGATCGAAGACACAATACATCTTCAAAAGAAGTTATTTAAAGAGCTACGCCTAATACTATAGTCTAATTATAAGGAATAGTTGAGGAACTATAGTCGTGCTTTGGTGGTTTAAGTGTTAACTAAATTAGAGGGTTTGCGTGATCACACCTGGAACTGATGGCCCAGTAAAGTTGTTTTTTAACACGAGCGAATGACCAAACGCTGGATTAATGGTGGGCCAGCGTTGTAGACGGTGGCCTAGCATTAAACCAGCGTTTTGTCAATGGTTAGTGTTTGTCGTAGTGCAGCAGATTTGTGATAGAAGTGGTTTTTTATAAAAAGCACCGAAAGCATATAGCATTTTCATAGTTCATCATATATACATATTAGCTATGGACCCAGTCTCATTTTTTTCAAAATGGGCAGCCATTTTCCCAAATGACCGCCAAATTTGTTAGTTGGGATCACAACCACCCTCACATTTTGATAGAGCTTAAGACTTGGTTGGATCACCATATATCCACATTTACATAGTCATAATAACTTTAGACGCAATTGTGATCACAATTGTGTCATAGTTTTTTTTACATTTACACAGTCCTGGCGCTTTAGACTTAGTCGCGATCACAACCAGCCCAACATTTACACAGACCTGGCGCTGTAGACTTAGTTTGGATCACAAGAAGCGCCACATTTACATAATCATAGCACTTTAGATTTCGTTGCGATCACAACCACCTCCACATTAACATAGTCATAGCGCTTTAGACTTAGTTGCGATCACAACCAGCCCAACATGTACACAGTCCTGGCGCTTTAGACTCAGTTGCGATCACAACCAGCCCAACATTTACACAGTCCTGGCGCTGTAGACTTAGTTGCGATCACAACCACTATCACACGTACATAGTCTTAGAGCTTTCGACTTGTGTAAATCCTATAGCTCTACCATCACCCCTGGAAAGCTAGTTCTTTTCTTTGTGGTTGTGATCAAGTAATATACCAGAGAAGGCACTAAGTTTATAAACCACCAAATTGCCTTCTTGAACCTTCAGCTACACCGGGATGACATTCTCCCAGCAACATCATATTGATGATATGTGCATGCAACCATCGAGAATAATTAGGCTGACCAAGTGGGAGCATCAAATGAGCTATATGATGCAGTGCCTGATAACTGCAGAAGTGATAACTGAATATCTAGTGTCAGACTTCAGAACTTGAATTGTGGATTATCGTATTCTATCAGTTGTCTCCATTCTTCAAAATTACAAGCAATATCGCTATCTTCTTATAACACAAAATTATGACGAGTAAGCATGTTATGTTACAATCAGAGTCCACAATGCTGCAGCTGTGACCCGGTGTGCATGTTTTGTTCAGGATATATACGACACCTTTAAGAAAGAATAAGCCTTTCCAGGAGTTGCTGTGTCAACTTGAGCAAGATCTGCTATATTCACCCACGGATGTCCAACCATTTTTAAATGCTTTCCAGACTGCATTTTTATACGAATCCCACCGAGCATGATAACATATAAATCTTCTCGATAACTGTTGGGTCTGATCCACTGCATTCATTTTGTTATGACAATCAATTACTGATCACATGCCATGATTAGTGTTTGTCCAGAGTTCATGTAGAAAAGTACCTTTGAGATTACATCCATTGAATGATTTGATCGCTTGATCAGCTTGATCGCCATGCTTGATAAGAGCACCATTGGTCTATGTGAATGTGGCTTTATTCTCGGGCAGAACCAGTGGCTTTCCCACTAAGAACTCCAAGGGCTGTGTTTGATGATGTGTTATGATATATGTTGTCATCTGCACAGCTGTTGTAAAAACCCCATGTCGAATTTGCCCGGGCATACTACACCTGCTGATTTGTAAATTTCTGAGACATGATAAGATAAGCCAAGAGCTTTAATTTTATCATGCAACCTACTTCATGTAAAAAACAATCCAACATATACATTGGAAAATGTATATGTTGGATTGGAAGATGTGGCTTTCTCGTGGTGTTTTGGTGTGAATGAATCTCAAATGAATTATTTGTTTATGTTTGATCCTCCTATTATGATTCCCACCAACGATCTAACTAAATGGAGCGCGCAACGCGTCGCCATTATGCGCTAAATTACCGTCGATACACTGGTTTCAACCTTAACTCGACGAGGCCGCCGTTTAGTTGACGTGATCGCCCAGTCACATTGGGAGAGGAGAAACAGGGTTGTTTCTGTGAAAACCCCATACAGGATCAGCGGGGTTCGAACCCAGGACGCATACATGTACATGACTGACGAGGCTGTCAGGCGCTCTACCAATGCGCCACGCCCCCTTCTCTAGCAATTATCTCAAAAGGGTGCTTCGGGGTGACAAATAAAGTGTATACACTACAGCAGATATCATTCAAATGGTATTCCTTTTTATTAGTGAATCAGTCGCCATCTTGAAAATAGCGTTCATCTTAGATTAAGCTATTTTGATAATTTTACTACCTATTTGTATGTGCCTATATGTATGCCATCTTGCATATAGCGGTCATCTTGGATTCCACCATTTGATAATTTGATGATAAAACATCTATTTTTAGTGTGTCTGAGCAAGTTAAAATGTATACATTCAAGGTAAAATCATTTTGATAATTAAACTGCATGTATCTTTATGTGTTTCTATGTAAAGATAAACTTCATACATTCAAGTTAAAATCATATTTTATCATCACAATAATTTTTTTAATTTCGCTACCATCTTGAAAATGGCGACTATCTTGGATAAATATGGGTCCATAGCTAATTTCAAAAAAGTGTCATACACTCTGCAATCTTGATGCTTTCATCATTACCTGAGCAATTGTTTAGTTCTTCTGCATTGGGAACAGCACTTACTTTAAACTGTGAAATACTTCTCCGCGAAATGAGCTGTCGAATGAAGTAAGGTAATCAGGGCCTCCGACACACACAACAGCCTTGACCTGAAGATAAAATAGCCTGATTAGAAGCTAACCAAGGAATGAATAAATGAATGAAAGAATGAATGAATGAATTAATGAATTAATGAACGAATGAATGAATGAATGAATGAATAAACGAATGGATGGGTATTTAGCACTGCATGAGGATGTGTCTCCAGCCCAATCCTGTAAGCTACTGTATTACACTCCTCAATAGGTAGCCTAATGCAGTCACTGTTCTCTCTGAGTCATATTCATTTTATCATTATTTTATACTTACATACTTAGGTATTATTATTCTATTTTTTAGAACTAGTAATTTATCGACTTTATTATGAATATACACGATTGATATATATAAACACTGTTCACTCTGAACCACGCATATTTTATTATTAACCATAGTATATTTAAAATGTTTAATTTACTAATTAATTAGAGGGGTCTACTATTTATTCATTATTATTTAATTGCTCTTTTAGAGTAATACAATCAATCAATCAATTAATCAATCAATCAATCAATCAATCAATCAATCAATCAATCAATCAATCAATCAATCAATCAATCAATCAATCAATCAATCAATCAATCAATCAATCAATCAATCAATCAATCAATCAATCAATCAATCAGTCAATCAATCAATCAATAAATCAATCAATCAATCAATCAATCAATCAATCATCAATTAATCAATCAATCAATCAATCAATCAATTACACAATCCCTTACTCACCGACTCATCCATTCATTGCAAGTACACGGAAAAATAACCAATCAAAAGGACAAAATTGTTATAATTTAATGAGCTCAATGTCTACTAGAAGTACCTACTTACCAGTGGACAGATGATTGATGTAAGCATGGCCATTTCTCCTCCTTTGGATGTACCCACCATACCAACTCCATCACTGAACACTCGTGGTAAACCCAGCAGCCATTCTACGCCTCTCTGAAACGTAATAACCGACAATTTGCATTCAGCAGGTTCAGCAACATCTGTATTCGTCAACACTACTTCAGTTTGGAAAAGTGGCTCTCGTTAGATTACATGATGTATGCAGACCACAATCTTGCTGTGAATAAAGTACGTGTATTGCATAAAAATATGCATGAATAAAGTAGGGCATACCAGCTTGGACAAGCCCTCAGCGCTGCAAATAGCAAACAGATAACCTGATATCATTGGAGAAACTCACGAGTCAATCACGCTTTATACAAGGAAAAACAAATTATGTTCGTATAGCCTACATGATTTACGGCAGCAATCTGTGTCATTTTCAAACTTGTCCGACGAGCTTGTAGGCCAAGTTTTAGAACATAGGAATACAAATGCGCGAATCAATCACGCTTAAATTTTAGGTTAGCTAAAATTTCAAGTTACAGTAAAATCTGTGTGGGCATTTAGAATCTGATCTATACGATTTTTAAACTATTTCGGTTAGTTTGTAGATTGAGTAGCCTACGCGCGGAGTACGCGGGCTATACTAATTAAGTATTAGAATATAAATAGCTAATCGCTCATTTCGTATGTTATTATTATCTAATCATAACCATGATAACAAAACCGAAACCTACACAAAGGCCGGATCCTAACCTTAAAATAGTCCAAATCAGTATTGACATTGAAACCTTTCTTCACATCTATATATTGCAGGGCAAATGTAGCAAATCCACGTGAAGCTAGAAGAGCTGCTCTGTGTTCTACTGTTCCTCCTATACCTCCAAACATGTCAATGATCCCGTGGTATGGACCGCCATCTGTGACAGATAAATATGTATCTCACCACTTTTGTTCTGAACAGCTACAATTAAACACTAACTTTTATTTTATTATCATCAGTCGCTAAAAAATTACTAGGCTGACTGTCGTTATTGTTATTTATAAATGATGTGTGCATTATCGGTAATACTGTATCTTTACGAGTGGACGGGGAAAACATTGAAGAAACCTGCGAGCTCTGGTGTGATAGATCACAGTTCTTCATCACTGACCAGGTCCCGCGCTTGCAGTAAAGTGAGTAGACATATAGCCCAGCAAACACGAGACGCTTATCCAATGTTGATTCAATGCTGGGCCAACGTCGAAGACGGTGACCGTGGGCCAACGTTGAATCAACATTGGAATAACGTCTAGTGCTTGCTGGGATGGAACTGCACAATGCATACAATTTTTATAAGTCAGTTCCATATTAGTAGAGGAGGAAATCTGAAAATTGACGTTATTTAAGGAGTTAGTTGACACTTGAATTCTTAGAGACAAATAATATATCGCTGGAAATGTATGAACGCCTAGTTTTACGAAGCGTGAACAGTTTTTGCGGCAAGTGGTCGAGTTTTTCATAAAACGTGCATTTGTGGCGTCATGTCGTGATGGTTGTGACGTCACTTTTTCACCAATTTCTACTGGATAGTTATAAAGGTGGATCATTTATCAGCTGCGATTATACACATGTAGATGACGTTCAATATCCTACATTTGTAAAAATGATAGAGTATATGCCTGGTTTGTCACACAAAAATGACATACATGTTTTGTCCACATGCCATCACTTGATTTCCTGTTCTACTATGTATATAAAGTATATCCTTTGTATATTAATTTGTATATTTTGATGTAGAAATAATTAATTATAAATGATTCTGAGACAACAGATTATTCCTACATGTACAAATAATATTTTATCCGTCGCGTGATTTAAACGTACTCGGAGAATTAACGTTTGCAGATAACATTTGCACAAGCTAAGTCTATGTAATGAACACGATGGATATATCAAAATATTTGAACCGCTCATATGCTTGATTATCAGTTTATTTTAATATTGAGGATAATGTATAGGCCTAGGCAAATAGATGGATTGTGGGGACCGCAGCAGCATAATTTCTGAACACTGGTATTATGAGGATGGGAACGGCCTTTTAATATTTTTATGCTGCGCACGTGGTGTTCAACACCCACCCACCCTGTATTTTTCGCACTCAGCTATTTTTGTATTAATGTTGTTTTGGTGCACTGCTCGGATGGGCCCGACAAAACCTCCGCTTTACCCACAAGTTAGCTAGGTTCAACGTTGTCACTTAGCCCAGGGGTAATGTATATTGTTATTGTTATTGTATTACTACATAATTGAGCAACGCTTTTCAGGAGCGTATATTGTATTAGCTCCTGCTATTGTACACTCCTTGGTAAATAAATATGTTTATACTAATGTGGGGACCACTTCGGTTTCGTTCATCAGGGATCAGCACCTGACAAAGAGCTGCACCCCCTGGCGGGCGCTACCGACGACGCTCAGCCACGAGGCACGCTTCACCCAGACACTTGTGATTCAACCAGCGGAGCGGGTGGTCGTCTCCGCCCACTCTCGCTGGATCAGCCACGAAGCTGCCGCCGCATTCGACATTCCATCACCATCCCGGGGCCCATCTGAGACAGTGCACAGCGAAGTTGAAGTTATATCAATAAAGCATCAATAATCTTCATCGAGACAAATACAAGTTATTTATGTACCGTCGCGCAGACGGGAGTTAGAATAAGCTAGGAACTTCGACCCAAGTTACTTAACCTATTAGGACTATAAATGTTTCAAAATAATCCTGGTGGTGGACGTCCTTCATGTATGCGTATGTAACGTCTTACCCTCATAATTATGCCATATTTTATTCAGCTGATGCTTTTGAAAGCTAATTTTACACTAAAAAAACTATACTATACACTATAGAAATGTACGACCAATTTCATGATGTCCCACAACAGGTGAGTATAGAGCCACTTTGGAGGATTGAGTTGGGAACGGGCGTACTCCAAGCTGATTTTTTTCACGAAAATATAGGCCTATCTCTTGTCAACCCCCAAAACGAAAATACCAGAAATTAGCTCGGTGGAACATCGTCAAGATGGCCGCCATTTTACACATTAGGATCCCTTTGTCACATGCAGTTTAAATGTCAAATGTTAAATGTAATCGTATTAGGAACGTTTGTATATTTATAAGCATAATTCAGATATAGGATTTTAGAAAATAAATTGCTGACTTTGCACTCTAGTTTAGCTCGATACAATGCTCGTCCAACTACTCATGTTATACAGTAGATTGGTGTTAATCATGTTAAATAGAACGATTGTGGCATATGACTGTGTATGTATATAGTTGTGCTTAATCCTTCTTTGTCCAAGTTCGCAATAATGCGAATCCTCGGTAGGCGGCAAGTTATCAACAATGCGTTTTTCCTACATTAAAAATGAAGTTCATTTGACCTTAAAATGACATTGAAATATCCTTGGCGTCATCTTACATCTATTTCACATTAAAGCCCTGAGGGTTATGCAACTCTGTGCCAAGTTTTATGAAGCCGCGTCTAATGGTTGCTTGTTACATGAAATATTACATCGTGATTTTTTGTTAAGTAAACTCATGTTCCAGGGGTACGTCTTTGTGGGGAGTTTTAACTTTTTTCCTACAAATACTTTGCGGGATATTTATGTCCATACACATCGGGTGTTTTATGGTGGTATTAAAAAAAAAACTGCGTATTCCGAGTCACCCCCAGAAGGGGGTAAATAGGAACATCAACATTGTCTATCACAGTCTCTTGTGGGCATAACCCAACCATGGGGTGAACAGGAACAAACAAGACCATTTAAAACAAACAACTGAACAATAGAATGGGATGAATAGAAACGGGACGTGGGGTGACTAGAAACGAAAAGTTAGAAAAATGTACAGAAAAATCTACGCAGAAAGAATGGAAGCTGGTAACTAGGCTTTAAAACGTAACTGCGCCGATTTGTTATACATTTTTCCCAGGGACCGGTTTGTAATAGCGCAGTATCTTGGTGGTGCGCCACAGCAATGCAGTCATATTCACCCCGTTTTTCATCGAAAAAAGAATACCTGAAACACAAACATGTCAGAGAGCCACACATTTTCACAATAAATAGCCGGCAAGATACTAGTATACATTTTTTTCTTGTGTAGTTACTTATTGTAGGCCTAGTTATATAGATATAGATAAATCTATAGATATAGATATAGAAAAGTGATATTTGCCAAAATTTAAGACTTGCAGACGATGTCAAAACGTGATCTTTAATCAGTGACCAAAAATAGTTTTAGGATGTATTATACTATTAACAAGGCGTCTTGTTACAAGCAGGATTAGTTAGTGCAGTGGGCCAGTCTCTCGGATGTTCCTCAGATGGATACAAGTCCTAAATTTGGCACAGATCAAGGTTTTAACATTTTAAATACAATTCTGGTCTCAAGCCCAAAAATTTCAGACCGAGACCTCGTCGGTTGAGCAAATTCGAAATGGCCGCCAAAATGGCCGCTATCGAGAAATGATAATTTCACAATTTTGCGAATAAAGTCACAAAGAATCATGTAATACCCCGTTTTTTCACGAATCTGTTGGGGGAGAATATTTTACGATTCAAGGTCAAGGTCACCCGAAAAAGTCATTTTTAAGGTTGAATATGACATAGAAATGTAACAAAAAGATATAATATAGTCATTTTCAATTTATGTATCCCAGATTGATACAAGTTTCAAATTTGGCACAGAGCAAGGTTTTAACAAATTAAATACAATTTTGGTCTCAACCTTAAAAATTTGCGGGTTAATAAATTCAAAATGGCCGCCAAAATGGCTGCCATCAAAAAATGAGAATTTCAAAACTACAAATAAAAGTCACAAAGAATCATATAATACCTCGTTTTGTAGTGTTTTCGCGTCACGAAACAGTTCGGGAGGGATTTGTTTTGTACAAGGTCAAGGCCACCCAAAAAAGTCCTTTTCACGGTCAAATATGACTTAAAAATGAAAAAAGGAAAATGGATGCCATATCAGCATAGAACCCACTTCTGTTTACGCCACTGCTATTTAGATCTAAATATATCAGTTTTTTTAAACTGGACTGGAACATATAAAATAAGCCTTACTGCGCAGACGACGATTTTTTAAAAACTTTTTTAAAGCAAATTTATGACTTGAAATGTATTCAAGGGTTAGAGGAGCTTTTTATGTGGCATTACAATATCATCATATAACATTATATGGCAGTGGTCGGGGGACGACATTCTAATATAAGTAAATGAAATTTAATGTCAGGATATCACATTTGACTGTCAGGCTATGATATTATAAAGGCAATATGTGGAATTATTTAATCAGGTTATGACTGTTTAACGTCTCGATATGGCAATAATATTGCAGGAGATTGCACTATATAGTCAGGATATGGCTTTGTAATATCAGGATATGCCACTTTAATGTCACAATATAGTCTTATATCATTAGATCATACATTTTTCGATATCATGTTAATACCAAGCTATGACATTCTATTTTCATTATGTGGCATATTAATGTCAGTATACAGCATTATAATATCAGTAGCCTATATGTCTGTTTAATGACACAATATGGCCTCATAATAGAAGGATGTGGCATTATAATATCAAGATATGGCATATTAATGTGCCAATATAGCATTGTAATATAAGGACATGGCAGTATGGCGTCACCATGTGCCATTTTTTTGTCAAGAAATTACATTTTTATGTCAGGATGGTGGGCAGTGTATGGTCAGGAGACGACATTTTTTTATCAGGGTAAGTAATTTTTTTTCATGATATGACAATATAATGTCATGATGTTTGCATTATAATATGCATTGATATGCTAGGATATGCATATTTAGCATCATTAAATGTCATCTTAATGTTTATAAACATGATTTAATCTTAATGTCTGGATATTGCACAATAATGTCCGAATATGCACTATAAAATCGAGATATAACAAACAGTTTATCGTCATTATTATATCAAGATGCATGACACTATGACTATGTTAAGATCAGGATGTGTATAACAATGTCGGGATACGGCAGTATAAAGCCAGAATATGGCTTTTTATTTTTTCAGAGTATGGCGTATATCGTTAGGACATGGTATTATGTGACTCATCACTTTAAAATCTGACGGGTCAGGCTGCGCTAACAACAGGTTAAATTCGTCAAACCCTGCAATTGGAAATAAAATGAATCGGGCTTTAGGCCACCATTGTGCACATATAGGCTAAACTGGGCCAGGAGAACCTCCTGAGGATGGTGAGATGATTGAGATGACACTGTCCTCCAGACACAGGATTCGAAATTCGTGCCCTGGCGCTCTGAGGCCGAGCACGCCACCTCTCGGTCACGGAGGCTCTCCACATTACTGACTTTCACACGTGGATGGGGAAGAAACATTTTTGTTTCTTTCAAACCGCCGAGACCGGGAACCGAACCCCGAACTCTGGCGTGAAAGGCAGCGGTGCTAACCACTACCCTAGGGCCCCCGCCCCCGTATTCTAGTACAAGTTACGAAATAACGTAGGCTATCTCGACCAATCAGAAGCCTACGATATATCGTAACTTGTACGAGGGTGTGAACCCTGTGTATCAATGTATACCTCACTTAAGATTTCATGAATATATAAGAAAACGAGACATTAACACAGCTGGGTGATTAAAAAAACATTTCATTTATGAGACAGGACTGGAATATATAAAAAGTGGACTGACTAATAATATGCATACGTTTTTTATCAAATGGCACTGTCAGATCAATTCGGAAGAGTATCCAAGTGTAGGAGTGTAAGGTAAAAGCAATATAATTATTCAATTAAACTACTGCAAGAACATATTATTAGTCAATAAATACAAGGTCAGTTACAACAAGACTTGGCCAGTTGTTACAGGCCGCAGTAATTATTGCATGCCTTATACGCCAACTACATGATGCTCTCTGTCTAGCTTGATTAATCTAGCATCAGGACTTGCGCCAGCTGCTGAAATCAGTGCTAGTAATGATAGACAGGATGCATCCGGACTTGCGCCAGATGCAATGAACTTCATGAAGAACCAAACATATGATTATTCATTTGTTAGTTCGGCAGGACTTGCGCCAGCTGTTCTAACTATAGCAAACATGATGGGGAGTGATTTGCCAACTGGATTTGCGCCAGCTGCTGAAATCAGTGCTAGCAAGGATGGGCAGGATGCAATAAACTTTGTGAAGAACCAAACATATGATTTTTCATTTGTTAGTTCGGCAGGACTTGCGCCAGCTGTTCTAACAATGGAAAACAGGATGGGGAGTGATTTGCCAACCCGATTTCGGCCAGCCGGTTTTTTGATACAATATCCACAAGCTCATTCTTACAGGTGGAATTAGTTTATTCTAGCATCAGGATTTGCACCAGCTGCTGAAATCAGTGCTAGCAAGTATGGGCAGGATGCATCCGGACATGCGCCAGATGCAATAAACTTTGTGAAGAACCAAACATATGATTTTCCATTTGTTAGTTCGGCAGGACTTGCGCCAGCTGTTCTAACAATGGAAAACATGATGGGGAGTGATTTGCCAACCCGATTTCGGCCAGTCGGTTTTTGATACAATATCCACAAGCTCATTCTTACAGGTGGAATTACTTTAAATGTGAATGATTTATGTCCTTTTTCTTCTCCCGTAGAAGAGAAGAAAAAGCTAAAATTTTACTTTTTCGTCAATAACTGCGTGAGTAAGAAATTATAATTATTATTATTTTTTTTTTTTTTTTAGAATTCTTTAGATCTTGCTTTTGAATGTATATGTAAACACCATTTTTAGTGAATACAGCAATACTCAAGATGTGGACCATTTCCTCATGTTCCTAATTTGCTTCAAATCCTTCTAAATCTATGTTTTGTGGTCTTCTTATGTTTTCAAAGTGTGTCTGCAATACCTAGGTCAGCTCAAAATGAGGTCTGTATACTTCTGTTGTCAGATTTTACACTTACAGAAAATAAAATTCCACTGACATATAAATCCAGCCAGTCAAAACACTACTCAGACTTGCTTCAGGAATTATAAATACAATAGATGTTATGATAATGTGTCCCTTATTATCTACATTTGGAAATTTTAATTATTCGGTTATCTATTCATTACATGTAAATTTCAAGTTTCACTTCTGTAGACATCCTAATTTCAATTTAAAAACTAAATTTCAGACTATATAGCACTTCACTATTTAGAATTAGTGTTGTTTCTGATGCCGCAAGTAATGGTGGATTAGACAGATGAGAGGTTGGAATTCATATGTGCTCTTACGATGCATTCGTAAGTTTGTGTTGTGGGGGTCAGACACTTTGTGTCTGTGTGCCGTTTTCATACCCTCCTCAACAACAGATAATCTTGTTTAATAATGTTATTGATAGATTTTGTCAATATTATGTAATTTGTATGTAATGATACAAGAGTCAATGTTCATTAATATATTAATGTGAACAATTAGTAGATTGTTATTGATAGGTTTGGTTTTGTGTGAACAATTACTAGATTGTTATTGATAGTTTGGTTGATATTATCTAATTTGTTTGTAATGATACAAGAGTCAAAGTTCACATTTAAATAGTAGATTAGATCAATCAGAGACATGTATAAATATTCATAGTAGATCAGATCAATCAGAGACATGTATAAATAGTCCTAGTAGATTTGATCAATTTGAGACATGTATAAATATTCATAGTAGATTAGATCAATTAGAGACATGTATAAATATTCACTGGTTATTCCTGTTAACTGACTGTCAAGTAAATTTATACCTATTTTGGTCTTAGGGCTTCACTCTGTTACAACCACGTTTACATTAACAACATTTGAAGTGAAGCCCTTTTTATTTGTAGTCGTTTAATTTGATGTTTATTTTTAATAAACAAATTTTCCCCATTTTATGTGTCTGTTTTTTGTACGATAAATAACAATATTCTGGTCAGAGACTTCTACTGCGTCACAATAAATCAGTAGAATTATTACAATATGAGTGATATAATGTTCTAAGGGAATAATTAGACATTAATACTATTAGAAATACCGTACGGTTTCTGAATTTAATAGTACTCGTGGTACTTCTGAACAAATCCACTCAAACTGATAATTTGAAAAAAAATAAACTAGAATGGTGACCGCATAAGAAGCAACACATGGTATCCACCCCTACCACCCATGTGTAGTATTACTTTTTTTTGAGAGACATCACACGTGACAGAATAACTTTTTTAGAGCGTGTGGTTGATCTTGGATATATATTCAGGCAAGAACTGATATTCTTCCTTCTCGTACCTCAAATCCTGGGTAAACACACAATAAATTATTTTAAATTGTAAAAGTGATGAAGTGCATGGGGTGTAGCCTACCCTTGGTTTTTCGAAAAATGGCGTTACCGTGATGACGGCCATCTTGAATTAAAAACAGACACAAGGTAGATTTTAAGGATGTTTCAGCATTCGTATGGGTAGAAGCCCCGCTATAATTCCTGAAAAAAACAGCTTTTGGTATATTCGGTTACGTAAATTAACCATTTCTTTGCTCAAATTTGATTTTTTTGGTTTAACTCATTCCAGACGGAGCCCGAGATATCTCGGGCAAGCTACTTCGACGGTACAGGACGGAGCCCGAGATAACTCGTGTTATATGACGTCATAAAAAGTAAACATTTAAAAAATGTCCCGTCCACAGAAACATGTATGTACTGAAAGTGCCGTCTTGAATGAGTTAATCTATCACAGCATCCAATGGTTCCATTTTGTCAACAAGATCCTTGTCAGCAAATTTCAAATAACAAGATTTATCACATAGCTCCCCCCCCCCCCCCCAGAACAGCGAAACAAGAGTTAGTATAACAGCCGTTCTATCTATTACTTATAGATACACAAGTAATGAGGTAATTTATTGTATGAAAGCCAATTGAAAATAAATGTATGTTTTTGTTGCCTTCAAATCGTATTAGACATAACACCAAGGCTCTTGCACTAATTGACGGATCCAAGATTTGACTGACAGGAGGCGCCTATCCTATATCTGACTCAGTCAGCCTCCTTGTATTACTGTGTAGAGGGGTCGGAGGCATGTTCTTCGAGAAATTGTTAAATTTAATTAGGACTTACATAATGCAATCTAGAGCATATTTCGCCCTAATAAGGCATTTTTTGTTATATTGGGGACATTGAACAGACTCAGCAAACAGGAGACATTGAGCCAATGTTACATTAACGTTGACCCACCGTCTTTGTCGCTGGTCCACCATAAGGGCAACATTGGGTCAACGTGTTGTGTATGCTGGGGTATGCTCAGCGAGTCGTGAAGATCCACCTAGTGATAAATGGTGGATTAATCAAAGGTAAGCTTGATAAATACGAAAAACTATGACGTCATACAAGAGCACTGTATTCACCATATGATTATTTTGACGTTACTACCGCTAGCTCACGCAAATGTAGAGATTAATACCTTTCCAATGATATATTATAAGGGTTTCCGTAATCAGAATTAAAGATATAACACACAACTTTATTCTCTACAATATTTCGCGTGCCTATTTTTCTAAAACAATATATTCACTTGTATCCAAGACTTATGTAATTTTATGGTCATTAAATGTGAATTTACGACATAATGAATATATACAACTATTACCAGGTGTGCGTAGTATGTGCTGACACATTAAGAATCGACACCGCATCATACTAATACTAAGCAGTGGCTTAAACATGACCCCTATTTCGTAGCTTGTCTGGCCAATTTGATTCATAAAATGACGTCATTGCCATAGCGACATGACGTCACAAACGTTCGTTTGAAAAAAATGTCGACCACGTACGACAAAAACGATATACGCCACCATAAACTACAGACTTAAACCTTTCCCGTGATATATTTTTTATCTCTAGGAATTTAAGTGTCAACTCAACTCCAAAAATGGGTCCATTCCTCCTGTACTATATGGGATACATGCATATTCAGTTATTTAACCCTTTAGGCGCCACCAATCGTGATTATAATCGACTTTAGTCCTTAAATGTTGGCACGTTAATAAATATTAGATGTCTAATATTATAATTGGATAGCATCATGCGCAAGTGTGCTAACCCACATTAAAATAACAATGTATGTAATTGATAGCAACAACTTGACCAATATACGAGTTTCACATTCAAGGTTAGACTATTTGGTCACTGAATTTGCTGTCTTTTTGTGTTAATTTGTATTTATTCGTTTTATCCTGTACTTCATGTTGCAGCGTGATTTTTTCTCAAAATCGTCAAAATGTGGGTTAGCCCACTTGTGCATGATGCCATCCAATTATGCTTCCACATAATGTGACGACGTCCGATCAAACCATTGATAAGATACATTCACTACTGTTCAAGTGCATGCTTCAAATGAATTTTCTAGTCAAAATTATTTGACAAATCAACAGACCTTTTGGCATAAATAAAGTACCGAGGAGGTCACCTGCTCTGACCTCTGTACGTGTCACGTGACTTGCCATGTAACAGCGCTCTGCACTTCCGGTCGTCAGAGGTTTACTTGTTACCATCTCACTGAAATCTTTCAAGTGGCCGTGATACATGGAGAGTGAAGTGACCAATGGCGTGGTGACATCGCGTTTGATGATTCGTAAACCTCGTTTTTGCCCCGGCTCCTGCCGCATGCTCCAGAATATTCCCATGGCGTCGATCCCTGTCACAGAAAACAAAACATTCTGATCTCGTGCGGATCCGTGAGCTTATCCGCCTAAAATTTTCAGTCATAGCTTCAGATTGGCAACATGGCGTACCGCAAATCACTTGATAGTGTGAAGATGCGCTAAGCACGACAATCTATTTATTGGGAATGAAAATGAGTGTTCGAACATCACGATTTGTACAAAGATTAATTTTCACCCATTTGAAGTTGTGGGTGGCTGTAGCAAGACACAACTGCAAGTGAACAAAAAGGCAAATTATTTAAGGTCAAGTCAACCGTGGGCTTATGCTGGCAGAATGCTGGTCGGTGAGGATCCACAACACCACCTCAAAGCCGATATTGCTCAGCTACGGTGTGCCTCAAGGCTATGTACTAGGACCACTAATGTTCACAGTATATTCTGCGCCCATAGCAAGTATAGTGCGGCGGCATGGACAGGGATCACGATGACACGATTCGCGATAGCAGATTCTAAAGCACCCAGTGACGACACAGCATTCCAATATTTGCCATCTGTAAGACGGGAAATTCTTGCCTATCTGTTGCAGCAGAGCAGATGATTGCATATCAGACCCTGATGATGTACATATTAAATCCTTTTCAAACATGCTAGAACTATAAGTAGTAGTCTTTTGTGTTTTATGGCATAGACTAATACTTTCCTTAAAGCAGTACAAATT
The DNA here is from genome assembly GCA_964017125.1 of Flabesymbios commensalis. Lineage (NCBI taxonomy): Eukaryota > Metazoa > Annelida > Polychaeta > Terebellida > Flabelligeridae > Flabesymbios > Flabesymbios commensalis. The sequence continues at coordinate 38,986,958 of OZ024906.1, read as the reverse complement.
AATTTATAATTACCATGATTACGTGACCCGTCACATTAAAAGGCATTCCTGGAGGTAAAGAAATCACTGGTCCCATGGTTATGCTCAATTTGATTTTCCCTATAATAATGTGGCAAATACTTGAAAGATTAATTTTACCTTTATAAAAGCCTCCTCGTGAAGCTGAATTTTGCAGGTCAATCTCGTCCTGGCCATCTGTGAAAAAATGAGCGTAAGAAAAGAAACGTTTGCCGTCATCCTCTGTACGTGCGAGCAGCGTTATTGGCTGGCCAGTCTCAGCGCCCGTGATCCGGATGCTGATTACATCGTCGACCAATGAGCGTTGAGGAGAAACGTGGATGTGGTATGAGTTTGACAGAGACATTCTCTGGAACTGTTAGATGTTACTGAAACCATATGTTTTATGTAAGCCATGAATAGAGACAATTATGAGCGAGTAAGTGGCCTACTCTTTGTGAAAAATGTCCAAAAAGTTGGTATACAAAAATCAAACTAACAACAAGTGTCACTTGGGTTCATGTGTTTGAAAATGTACGTATTTTTAACCTGATTATTTCTTAATAACATTCACATTATTGTCTTTCTGCACTGATATAATGCTCTGGCCATTTACCTAATAGTATTATAGTGTAACACACTGGTGAAGGAGAACACAAAGTAAGTCATAATATTTAATAAATAATTGGTAATTATCTATAATTGAACTACTTGTCTAGAGAAAGTGTGATGTTCCAAAGGTAAGTTAGGCTAACATACATAATTATAATAATGCCTACAATTTACTGTTCTGAGATGTGAACCCCTTCACTTAAACAGTGAATTATTACGCAATCAGTGAGCTCCTGTACCCGGTACATTATCCATATGTTGTTTCCCCATAGCCATAGTGTATCCCTAAACATCGTTCACATAATTTATACACACCATTACACATTTGACCTCAGAACTAGGTGATTACTATTTTCTTCGATCCTGAATCATGTTTAGTCATTAGTCTCGCACTGGGTCATGACTGTTGTATCTCACACTATGGCAAAATGAAATTATATAAGCATTATCATAGTGCGTTGAATAAAACAATTCACATGCGTATATTATCCTCTCGGTGCTTTTGTACTCTTTCATTTAATTTGTGATTTTTTACAGCTAGAAAATACAGCAATTTCAGCTAATATACATGTGTTGTTTTTGTCGAACAATAATATTTGCTACTTCATTGCAAAAATAAAATACAATTATCGTATTTACATAAATTTGTATGCCTTTCATATTACCATGAACTCAATATTTAGCATGGCGCATCCATATTTGGTGAGAGATGTGTATCATTTCAGAGTTTACATGCTTATTTCTTTAATGTTAAGAAACAGCTTTATCTCCCTATCATATGTGACATGCACAGAAAGGTAATTTCACAACGTAAGCTATCATTTAAAATGGGGCCTACGTTGGTAAACTCCATATAGGGCCGCCTTACTTTGAGAATAGACTGGAGACAAACAGTGGCTAGGAAATGTAGGGCATATACTTGTCGAGAATGTGGCACTTAAACTGTTAAACCTATATTCACCTCCAGCCCAATAGCCACGACGAGTCAATATCGCTCTGCATATATCATAGTAAAAGTCCACTGGGCTAGCGAGGATGATTCACCTCTGATTCATGTATTCATGTCCTGTTGTTGAAAACTGTTTCTGTTTTCATTGTTTCAACCTTGCTGTTAACGTTAGAACTGGTTAGTTTACATGCTGTACAGGCTACCGTAAGCTATGTTATTGCACCTCGATATAGTAATCGACTTCTGTCATGGTTGATGACACAAGCAAAGGGTCAACCTTTGTCACAATCGAGTGTGCGTACACGTATGTAGGTTTATGTGCCCGGTATACATTATATTATTCTAGTTGGCCTCACGTAGGCCTACTGTAGTCAATGTGCATGAGGACCAGGGTGAAAGATCAACCCTATAATCTCTCAGATCAGAATAATAGTGGGCTTCAAGCTAGACTGCACAGGCCTAACCAGTAAACACCAAATACTTATGATAATAAATAATGGTGAGTTCTTATATAGCGCACATACAATGCTCTGTGCGCTTCACACATATTACCCCTGGTCACTGGACCTGTTCATTCATGTACCATTTCAACTCCCTTTTTGGAGCATACAGCACTTGCAGCCATTTCGGCGCTAGCAACTAGTCGCACACATTGCCATCTCTGTCCTACCAGGTACTCATTTACACCTGAGTCAAGTGAAGCATGTGAGGGTAAAGTGTCTTGCCCAAGGACACAACATCGAAAAATAATGTCCCAATATTGAGAGGGGAGAAACATGATATTTCTCTGAAAATCCTGCACCAAGCGCGGCAGGCAGTGACATTGGCAAAGCTCCGCGCTCTAGCCATTGCGCCACGTCCCTCTCCATGATGACATTTATACAATGTTGGGCCAACGTCGAGGACGTTGACATATATACAATGTTGGGCCAACGTCGAAAACGTTGGGCCGACGTTGTATAAATGTTATACAAATGCTGTGTGTTTACTGGGTACCTTCCGCCGTATTGGCCCTTAACATATTGAGGGCCAGTCCTATACACGTAGTAGTCACTAGGTGATATCTAAATCAAATGGGTAGAGATTACATTACAGAATACGGCTGAGGGGGTAAAGGAATTGCAAATTATCTATAACTGCTAAAAACAGAAAAAAACTAACTTAGAGACCCTTAGCATAAGCGAAACTTTTGGAAATGTTTAATTTAACCTTATGTAAGCAAATCAACAAAATATATATTTAAAAATTATTATGAACAGAGTATTAATTACATGACTAAATACGGCTCAAGGGGCTAGGGATTTTAAAATTTTCAATACCAGCTATTTTCAAACAAAATAGAAAAAAACGAAAGAAATTAGATATAATTGCAAATGCCCTTATTTCATTTAAAATTATGAAATAAAAGGTAAAAATTAAAGAGACACTGAAATTGGCATAGAAAATACGGCTGAATGGGAAAGGAAATGTATAATCGCGTAAAATTATGTAAGACATTTAAAAAAGTTACCAGAAGAACTGAACGAATGAGAAAGAAACAGCTGAAGGGACAAGATAGTTATCAAGCATCATTAAAGGGACCCCTTGGGATGAGACATTTTCAATTTTGTCAATTTTGACAATTTAATTTATATATAGCTATATAGCCTACTGATCTTAACTGAAAATACAAAAAAGTAAAAAAACAATTTTAAAGCACCGAAAAAGAGTGAAATAGCTAGATTTCCAGGTCGTATATTGCCATGTAAACAAAACAAGTCAGCACTATACAGGACTTTACACCACACATTTCCACGTCTTGGACGGGGAGATCAAGGCAATCGCCGCTAATTTGCCGCTAATTAGTATCTTATAGTCAGGACATGGGGGATACACCTGCAGCACTGATTGTCTGCCCAACGCTGGGCCGACGGCATCAACATGTGGCCCAATGCTGTAGGAACATTCAATCATCCTTCACCAAGTGTTTAGGTATACAAAGAGTTTGTTTGGGTTTTAAGCGGTTTCATAGAAATATTGATAAAAAATATTTGTAAAAATCTAAAAACTCTGAAAAAAATGAAATCTTGATCTGGGGGATACACTACTTCATTACAAAACTAAAAACGAAAATTGATGTCATCACAAGGGGTCCCTTTAAAATATAGTTTTAAAAAACATGAAAATCTGTGTAATTATTACATTAAATTTTAAGAGATATATCTTATGTAAGGTATCAATTAAATATAGACATTGAATTATTATGAAGTGGGAATATATTTCATGACAAAATACAGCTTAAGGGGCAAGGGAAATTCAAAGTGTCAATCAAAGCTGTTTTCATGCTAAAAATAGAATAAAGCGGAGGTAATTAGATATAATGACAAGTAGAATCCGCAGTGGCGGATCCAGAGGGGAGCCAGCGCACCCCCCCCCCCCCCGTTCAGGGTCCCCAGAAAACGACCATAGAATGCGTCATTTGAGGCCTTAGATTTCGTGTATCATACAGAATGTAGGCTATTTATATGGATGGTAATGAAGGGGGGGAGGGTACAGTAGAAACTCTTTCCAAAACAACGTCGGATCTTGTCATTGGATCACTGTTAGGCCCTACGTTCTTTGTTTGTTGGCTAACCTACATACTGCCTCTATTTACCAACAAAATGACCTCAAGTGACCGTCGGATCTTATCGTAATCGGGCTATCGCTGGATCACTGACATCATCCGATGCAGAAAGAAGGGCAGATCTTATCGTTGGGAGTAATGTTTACTGGGTAACGGGTTAGTAAGGTGTTTAATTATATTTAAGGATTTTAGGGTATATAAGGGATGATAAGGGAATTCAAGGGTAGGCTACTAGGGTATGTACGTGTGCTTACGGTTATTTAAAGGTACTTAGTGATAACTAAGGTTTATTTCCACTGGGCACACGACGTTGTTGCGACGTTGAATCAACATCAATGACGTTGTTTCAGCGTCGCAACAACGTCATGAGGGTGTTAAGGGTTTTAAAGGTACTTCCCAACGAGAACAAAACGTTGTTGCGACGTTGAATCAACGTCAATAACGCTGATTCATAGTCGCAACAACGCCGTGTGTCCAGTGGGTTACGTTATCTATGGTACGTTTTTAGATCCAATGGTATTCAAGGGTTTTAAGGGTATTTAGTGCTTGTAAGGGTACTTGGCGGGTTTGTAAGGGTACCGAATGTAATTTAAGGGTTTTAAGGGTATGTAAGGGATTGTAAGGGAATTCGAGTGTACTAACGGTATGTAAGTATACTTACGGATATTAAAGGGTACTCATTGATAGCTAAGGCTAATTTTCACTAGGCACACAACGCTGTTGCGACGTTGAATCAACGTCATTGATGTTGATTCAATGTTGCAGCAATGTCGTGTTAAGAGTACGTAATGACACTCAAGGATACGTGAGGCTATTTAAGGGTATTTCCGTTTATTAAGGGTAATTAATTATATTTATGAGTATTAAAGGAGTTTAGGGCACGTAAGGGTACTTAAGGGTTTTTAAGGGTACTGAATGATATTCAAAAGCTGCAAGGGTGCGTAATGGTTTGAAAGGGAACTTAAAAGGGTATTCAAGGGTATGTAAGGCTACTCAGGTTTTTAAGTGTACACACTGTTATTTAAGGGTATGTAAGGGTATTTTTTCAAAGGTATGTAATGGTTTGTACGTTTACATAGATTTAAAACCCTTAGGTATCCTTAATTCCCCTAATTACCCTTATACTCTTAAAACCCTTCAATATCCTAAAAAAACCTTAAATACGCTTAAAACCCCTTAGGTATCCTTACATACCTTACAAGCGCTTAAATACCATTAAATTCCCTTACATACTCTTACATGCGCATAAGCACTGTTAAAATAATTAAGTACCATTAATACCCCTTGATTAAACCCTACGAACCCTTAGATACCCTTAATTACGTACGTTGAATACCCCTAAATATAATTCAGTAACCGTGAAAAACGCAAGTACCCTTAAGTACCCTGCCGACCCTTTGATACCCTTAAACCACTCAAATATCATTACATACCCTCAAAAGCCCTTAGTTACCCTTGAATACCCTTAAATTATCTTACAAACCATTACATAACCTTAAAAAATTTAAAACTTAAAATTTAAAAATCCTTAAAGGGACTGGCCCAGACTAAAATCATAAAAAAATCGGTGATTTTATTTCGGGTTCTTAATATGACCGTATGATGTAAACATGTACATAGACTACAACTGCAAATTGTTATAATTTTTGTGCTGCGCATTCACCAGTTAGGCTAGATATAGGGACGAAATTCGCGCATTTCCTATTTTTGACATGGTTGTCAATAATTAGAAATCAGGAATTTCGTCTCTATATCTAGCCTAACTGGTGAATGCGCAGCACAAAAATTAAAAAAAAATTGCAGTTCTAGTCTTTGGACATGTTTACATCATATGGTCATATTAAGAATCCAAAATAAAATCACTGATTTTTTAATGATTTTATCCTGGGCCAGTCCCTTTAATACCCTATTACGTACTATTAAATATCACTAAGTACCCTTTAATATCTGTAAGTAACCTTACATACATTGGGTACCCTTACAAGCCCTTATACATGTATATCATAAGGTAACCTTCAACGCCTTACGTAATCTTACATATCATTAAACACCCTCACACACTCGTACTTACCCACTACTACCATTAACTATACTTAACAACTCTTAGCAACCCTTACCTTGGTCCTAACTTACTCCTAACTATGCTTAGCTACTTGTAGCTACCGTGATAAATATTCCTAGCTAACTATTATACCCTTATCATATATTGGAAGTGTCTATTTACCCCGTCACGGGGTGTGCAAGAAGACTAAAACCCTTATTTAACCCGACAATGACAACCAATCAAAATCGTTTTTTCAATGCCCTGCTGTCAATGTTTGTTTTTTGGCGCTCATTCACGGAACTGAATAGCCTACACCAGGACCTTATGAAAAAGAACAGGTAAGTTATGCCGCGTCAAAATAAACTTGTACAATGTAAATATAGGCCTATCCCTGACACATGACAACTATTATCAATAGAGCTATTTCAATCTTCGTCTTCAACGCACATAAAATCACCCGGAATAAATAACTATATCAATCTATGTGGCCTACTTATTTAACCCACAACAAAGCATCCAGGCTAAATAACTATTTCCACATCAAACAAACCGGGCTAAATAACAATTCGAACCTTCTAATTTAACCGCATTTTAGAACCCAGACTGTATACCTATTTCAACCTTCGTATTTAGCCCACAACAAAGTATCTGGGTTATAAACGTTTACAGCCTACTTATTTAATCCACAGAAAAGCAACTGGGTAATATAGAACTATCTCAACCTTTATATTTCATCCACACCAAGTCCACCAGGCTAGATAACTATCCTAACCTTCTTATTTAGCCCACATAAAATCACATACTGGGCTATTTAACTATTTGAACCTTTTTTTCACCCCAAATAAAAGCAAGTAGGTTTTATAACTTCTCAACCGACATATTTACCACACAGAAAACATCCCGGCTAAATAACAATACAAACCTTCTTATATAACCCACATAAAACAAGTGGGTTATAGAGCTATTTCAATCTTCGTCTTCAACTCACATCAAATCACCGGGGATAAATAGCTATGTCAACCTATGTACTTATTCACCCCACAACAAAGCATCCAGGCTAAATAACTATTTACACATCAAACAACCCGGGCTAAATAATAACTCCAACCTTCTAATTTAACGCGCAATTAATAACCCAGACTGTATACCTCCTAGTTCTACCTTCGTAGCTTCCAGCCCACAGAAAATCGATTTAACCCAAATAAAAGCAAGTAGGTTTTATAACTTTTCAACCGACATATTTATTTTGCCCACAGAAAACAGCCCGGGCTAAACAACAATTCCACCCTTCTTTATGCCTACACGTGATAAAGCACCCAGACATATTTCAACCTTCTTATTTAGCTCACTACAATGCACCTGGGTTATATAATTTTACAACCTTCTTATTTAACAACCAGAAAAACAGATGGGGGACAGAGCTATTTTCAAATTCATATTTAATCCACAACAAATACACCGGGCTAGATAACTGTCCCAACCTTCTTATTTAACCCGCAAAAAATCACCTGGGCTATTAAACTATTTAAACCTTCTGTAACCTATAGAAAAACAGCTGGTTATAGAAATATTTTCGTATTTAATCCACACCAAATCCACTAGGTTAAATAACTATTCCAACCTTTCTTTTTTAAACCACAGAAAAGCAGCAGGGTTATTTCAACATGTCTGAGCAACTAGAGTATATCTTGTTCAAAATTTGCGTTATGAGCGCTAGAACATAAATCGTTGTTGCTACACAGTACACTTAGGTAGCAGAATTGCGTTCTCGTAATGATTAAATTATGCTATAGTGATATTTGTTTTTGTTTTGTTTTTGTTTTTGATAAAGGTACAGCGATACAATTTTTAGATCCTTCTCCTGGAGACACGACTGCCCCGTATACACATGATACAGCAGTGTATGAGAGATAAAATTGTAAGTATGCCTATCTACCTAATTTATGCGTCACTCAACAAATATTTAAGTTCTTGTAGTTATCATATTGTAATTTTTTTTTATCAAAATATTAAATGCAAATTTCGAATTTGATCACCACGAATAGAGCATATTAAAAAAATTATTATGTTTCATTGATCCATTCATTATTTTATTTTTAGCGAGACGCCAGTGGTTTTAGAAGAATATATATGGATCCTCTATATGAACACTCAAAGTCACTGGCTATTTTTGTTTTATCTGTATAAGAAACATAAACAAGATCGACATTATTTTATGTGTGATATGATTTTCTTCGTGTTTAAAAATTAATAAATGCAAGTGCAACATTCGTAATTATTATTATCTCATCATTACCTTTATAATTGAATGTGTACACATGGTCGCAGAGTAACACAAAAGTTATCCATAAAAGGATTACCTACTTCTTGTCTGTACATTATTAAATTATCTAGTAGCTATAACAACTAGCATTATATAGTTCAGGTACAATTGTAAACAAAACACTACATTATAATACCTACATTTTATTAATAAACAGGATAGTATGCCTACCCCCCTACACTTTTCACCACCCGGTAGAATACTATTTATGTACACAGAAGTAAAATACAGAAAATATGTGCCCCTGAGCCCTTGTTGAAATGAAAATAAGATGTGTTTTCCCTATGAGGCGATAACGAATGCATCCCTGCCAAGCATTTTAATTGACAATAAATAAAGATCATTGCGCTATGACCAAAACCTTTTCATTTCGTACTCAGGCAGGTAAGTGCTTACATACAAAAGTATGAGTAATACGGACTAGTGGTACTTGGGATTACGCGCTCACAATGTATCTTTGACTTAAAAAAACAAACAATTTCACCATACATTCTATAGTTCCTCAAATATTATTATAAACATAAACATAATGCTATTTCAAAACTTTTTGGTAAGTCATAAATGGTACCTTGGATAAAGGCGATAATAACTTATTCTAAACAACCGATGATAATAGTGTTCACTTTGCCTTAATCAGTCTTGATACAAGGACAAATTGAACAGATTGTTACTACCCTCAGATACGCATAGTCGGCACAGACTGGGAGAAGATAAACCATGGGCCTACTCACAGAACAGAAAGCGAAGAGTATAAATTAATTCACAAATATGTATTTTTTTTGTTTATAGCTAAATGTAATAATGATAATAGTAATTCGAAACATGTATTGCAGTAATATCGTGCGCTCACTATGTGACTTCAGGAATAAGTCTCCGTCATGGAGTGGTATACAAAATATACTTTAGAACTTAAATCTGATTTAACCCATCAACATTGCCTAGTTAAAAACAGGTCAGACGTTTCACCTAACTGATTAAAAATATTGATGGACCACATACCTTAGAACGTTGGCCAAATAAATAATAATTCATTAATGTCTAGATGATTTAACACACAATCCTGAAATATTTGCGTATTAACCATGGAGACCAAAGAGTTGTTCCAATTTGAAATCATCACAAATAGCTTAGTTAGCTCTTTCTGCTTCATTAGAATATCTATGTTATGGGTCTACGGTCATAACAGTTTGCTAATTCCTTTTAGTGCGGGAGTCGTTTACGTCTAATGACGGTCCCCGCGCTGAAAGGGTTAATAATAATTTAGGAAAGTATCACGGTAAAATTTAAGCTCCGAGCGTCCCCACCATAGCAGTATAATGGCCAAAACTAGATGGAACTACCACTAACGTGCTAGGGAGTTTGGACGGGGCCATTGTTTCTGAAGGAGCGCGAGAGCGAGCCAGAGACAGAGCAAGAGCCAGAGACAGAGTCAGAGCCAGAGCTAGAGCCAAAGACAGACGGAGTCAGAGCAAGAGACAGAGCCAGAGACAGAGCCAGAGACAGAACCAGAGCCAGAGACAGACTGAGACAGACAGAGACAGAGCCAGAGACTAGCAGAGCCAGAGACAGAGCCAGACAGAGTCAGACAGAGACATAGCCTGAGACAGAGGCATAGACAGAGACAGACAGAGACAGAGCCAGAGACAGACAGAGCCAGATACAGAGACAGAGCCAGAGACAGACAGAGCCAGAGACAGAGCCAGAGGCAGAGCCAGAGACAGAGCCAGAGACAAGAGCCATAGACAGAGACATACAGAGACAGATATTAATTTTTTACGAGTGAGCGGGGAAGAAACATTTTGCTTTTTTCTAACTTGAAGGCCAGAGTGGGGTTTGAACCCGCGATCTCCAACTTTCAAAGCAGGTAGCTTTACCACTGCACCAGGGCCCCCGCCCTATCGAATTAACAATGATTAATATCGGAAAGTTGTGCTTAAGATTTTATACAACGGATATTTGAATTCTGAGCAACATGTATAATTATAATATGACACAAACATATGTCAGTAATAATGCATTAAAACGATAACAGATTACTTATCATCTATATGATATTGATTACAGGCTCTATAAAAGAGCAAAGGATCTATTTCTTCGACCCAGTAAACAATAGACCTTAGCCCACTGTTGGATTAATGATGTACCGCTGTCTGCAACACGGGCCCAACGTTAAACCAACATTGTATAAACATATCGTGTTATCGGGAACGCGTTTTTAACCAGAGTATTAAATTGTGTATGCGGTGTACACAAATTGTATGCATTTTGGATGTGGGTAACCATCATTTGTGTGCATGAACGTCGATCAAACTGTAAAACCAGCTGGTTTAAACGGCATTCTGAAGTTTTCTTAAAGGTATAGTCAACTGTCAAAATAGGGTGTCCCCAGAATGCAACAGTGGCCCCTGGACATTCCACAATGACATATCACCACACATCCACAGTTATCAGCCAAGATAATAATACTATAATGCGTTTCATACACATCTCCGCATTATGAGCAAGTTCCCAAATCATATAAACTCTATATACTTGAGCGACATCTATGAGGAAATAATTCACCAATTCTCTTATGTGGGCTTAGTGTTGAGACACAAACAGTTGAGTTGCCATGGGGGGTCTAGAAACAGTTGACTCACCGCATATTAACAGTGAGAGCTTTCCCAGCCAACACGGCACACTCACCAAATGTTGGTTTAATGTTGGTCAACGTCGCGGACGTTGGTCTAACTTTAAAACAACTTTGGGTCAATTTCTCGTTGGAGTAGTATCTTGTAATTAGTTCAGTTGCTGATATAAATATAGTCAAAGTGTACTCTATAAGCTTATGTAGGCCTTCACCTGACCGTCCCACGCATGCCCATTTCGCAGTTGTATGAATCTTTAAACTGGAGCAAAACTGCTTTTGTGAATATGGTTTATAAATTATTTAAACGTATGTTTAGTTACACTCGTGTTAACGCTAAGCTCGGGTTTGGTAAAACCTCTTTTATGAATACGCCTGATAGTGTACAATATGACAGTGGACTCAAAACCTGAAATCACTCAACTATGCTTTGCTATGATTTTACAAGATTGATGTTGTTTAGTTATTATTAAAGATTCATACAGCTACAAAACGGGCATGCGTGGGACCGTCACGTGTGGGCCTACAGTAGCATATATAGAGTACAAGGCTGTAGGTATACAGTAACCTACTGTACAGGGTGACGGCATTAATATCCTCAACTAAACTGATTACAAGATACTACTTAAACGATACATTGACCCAGTGCTGTTTTAAAGTTGGACCAACGTCTGCGACGCTGGTCCAACATTGGACCAACATTGGACAAATGTACTATGTTTGAGAGAAAGTCCACCTGCCCAGCTAACACAACACATTGTATAACATTTATACAACGTCGGCCCAACGTCTTCGACGTTGGACCAACAATGTATAAAGTCATACAAATGTTTTGTGTTCACTGGGTGTCAATATATAAGCTTGGGGTCAACCAGTTTCGACATCCCCGCAGTAATACAGTCAGTTTGTTTGCAACCCAGCGACCAAGTAGGGGCCAGGGCTAATGGCTTTGAAATATTAACTCATAGATGTCGCTTTAGTATATATTAAGTTGCTATGATTTGAGAACTTGCTCTTAATGAGGCTTTGGGTATGAAACGCATATTTAGCATTATTATGGAATAGGGCCTCAGCCCTGAGCCCACCCACGGGCACTATTGCATTCTGGGGGACCCTTGTCCCGCGAATTTCGACAGTTTACCATACATTTAATTCTTCATCGTCATCTTACGCCGTACAACTGACTGACATCAGGTCACATCCAGCTAACGCGAGACGTTGACCCAATGCTGGGGGTATTACTGGTCCTCTATCTGCGACGCTGGCACAGCATTACACAAACATTGGTTCTCGACTTTCCATGTTAAGACGCTGCTACAACATGAAGCTAACATTGGTTCAACGTTTCGGCTGGGTGTGCTGGGTATCCGTCCCGCTCTGTGCCCAGATATCTGTGTACGTTGTAGGCATTGCTCTTTTGTCAACCTAATAACCTAGAAAATATTATTGTATATTTGGCGGTTAAATGGACATGCCCAGGTTTAAAATCATTAAAAAATCGGTGATTTTATTTTAGCTTATTAATATGACCACTTAACAGTTAGGCTAGATATAGAGACCAAATTCTCGTAATTCTTATTTTTGATATGGTTGTCAATAATTAGATATCAGGAATTCGTCTCTATATCAAGCCTAACTGGTGAATGCGCAGCACAAAAATTGAAAAACTTTTGCAGTTCTAGTCTATGGACATGCTTACATCACATGGTCATATTAATAAACCAAAATAAAATCACCGATTATTTTATGATTTTAGCCTGGGCATGTTCCTTTAAAGGGCATATGCATGGTGAACTTCTGTGAACCTCAATAGCTTTGACCTGCAATGTTTTCACCGAGCTATCTGATACAATAAAGTATGGGGGAGGGGGTATTAACTAACATTGTTTTCACCGAGTAACCATTTAAAAGGGTTTC